>JAPMOB010227194.1:0-28110 GCA_029875015.1 Lepomis gibbosus
ACCGAACCATCCAAAGTGTACTCTCAGTGGCAGAGTAATAACACAAGATCAGATCCACCCAGGGCTGAGACTGAACAGTATTAGAAGAACATATGGGAGAAAGAGGCATCCCACAACACCAATGGTCAGTGGCTAGTGGATCTAAGAACAGATCACAGCAATCTCCCAGAACAAGATCCAGTAACCATAACAACGGGAGACATCGACAAACGAGTGGCAGGTATGAAGAAATGGACAGCACCAGGCCCTGACATGACCTACTGGCTGAAGAAACTAACTGCACTCCATGAACGCCTGGCAGTACAAATGAACCAACTGCTGATGGATGGGACCCACCCAGAATGGTCAACCCAAGCCTCTGCACAACATGGAAGCTCCTGTCAGGCATCATAGCGGCTAAGATGAGTAGGCACATGGCTCAGTACATGGACAGGGCCCAGAAGGGAATGGACAGTAACACCAGCGGAGCCAAGCACCAGCTATTGGTTGATAGAGCAGTCACTTGAGACTGCAAGAACAGGCAGACTAATCTGTGCAGCGCCTGGATTGACTACAAGAAAGCCTACGACTCAACGCTACATGGATACTGGAATGCTTGGACATGTACAAGATCAACAGGACATTACAAGCCTTCATCAAGAACTCAATGGGGTGTGGAAAACAATTTTGGAAGCCAACTCGAAGCCAATTGCACAGGTCGTGATGCGGTGCGGACTATCCGCACTGCTTAGTGAATACCTCAGGCAGCAGAAACCTGAGGGTGGGGACAAGAAAGATGAAGAACCTTCATGGAGGAACAAGCATGGCATGTACCACAGACAAATAGAAGAAGTGGCTGATATCAAGAAATCCTACAAGTGGTTGGAAAAAGCTGGACTACAGCACCGAAGCACTAATCATGGTGGCGCAAGAACAGCCACTCAGTACAAGATCAATAGAGGCTGGGGTCTACCATACCAGACAGGACCCCAGGTGCAGGCTGTGCAAGGATGCCCCTGAGACAGTACAGCACGTAACAGCAGGGTGTAAGATGCAGGCATGCACTGCATACATGGAACGCCATAACCAGGTAGCTGGCATTGTGTACAAGAACATCTGCCATGAGGTCAAAATGGAAGACACCTCCTCAGGTAGTTGAGAATGACTGAGCTAAGATCCTGTGGGACTTCAAGATCCAGACTGACAAACTGATAATAGCTAACCAACCAGACATCGTGTTGATTGACAAACAGCAGAAGAAGACTGCAGTGATAGATGTGGCAATCCCAAGCGACAGCAACATCAAGAAGAAGGAACACAAGAAGCTTGAGAAATGTCAAGGGCTGAAAGAGGTGCTAGAAAAGATGTGGAAAGTAAGAGCAAAATTGGTGCCAGTGGTAATTGGAGCACTGAGGGCTGTTACACAAAAACATGGGAGAGTGGTTACAGCAGATACCAGGTAAAACATCAGAGGTCTTTGTCCAGAAGAGTGCAGTCCTAGGAACAGCTAAAATACTGTGCAGAACCCTCAAACGCCCAGGCCTCTAGTAGAGGACCTGAGCTTGAGGATGACACATACCACCCCGCAAGGGGATGAGAGGGGGATTTTTACATATAAATTTGCTGTACAAAATGTCAGAAAATGTCCAAACCCAAACTTACACAAGACAAAGAGAAGCAACACATTCTTGCAAATGATGAGCTGGAACTGCATATTTGGCATTTTTGCTTAAATAAGTACTTAAATGATCAACTGATTATCAAAATAGTTACCAGTTAATGTTCTGGCATAGACTGTCATTTTTATTGTTTCAGCTCTAGTATAGTAACTACTAACTATAGTTGGCAAATAAATGTGGAGTAGACGTTTAAATTGACATCAAACACAAATACTCAAGCAAAGTGCAATACTGTAGTAAATTTGCCGGTTGTGGATAATATATCACAACCTATTAAATCTGAGCTGAGATTAAGATTTTTCCCTGTGACCCCTTTGGCTTAGTGTTTGTCGAGGCAGACAGACACCTGTGAAGTGAGTCACAGCAGTTACACATGAACATAATGTAATAGCAGGACCTTTTGAGCATAATCAACACAGCGAATCATTCGATCAACGGTTCTCTGATAATCAGATTATTATCACTGTGCTTTTATCACAGAAATTCTTTTTGTTTTGATTTCTTGCAGCGTGACACAGTGAGACATTGTAGCACATGCCTGGAACCTAGGGTTTGGATCTTTTATGTTTAGATATTTAATCAGCTCTCAGTGAATTGTACACTAGAAGCAAAAACCTTATGCCAGGTTGCTCTGATCAGTCTAATTAATTCCTGAAACGTGTAACATGGTAGTGTCCTGCTGCTGTACCTTGAAAGGCTGCATTGAAGTCTGCTCCGACAGATGGGCTCTGACCATTGAAGCAACCATGAATCAATATGCTGCGGACCAGCCCAGCCTTTTCTGTGAAGCACTTTTACAATTATTCCTTTTTTCTCCTTTCCCCCCTCTTACCTCTTTATATTGTGCAATGTCCTCCATGGAAAGGAGTCCAAGAACATTTTAACAGTGGGAGACTTTGATTTAAAAATGCTGTTTGTTGTATTTGGAAATTAAAACATGTTTGTGAAACATGCATCATGAAATTGATTATAAAAGATCCAATCAAGTATAATAACTACCAGACATGATACTCATCATGAAAATGAACACTCATTTTATTCTATCAGTGATTTAAAGAACTCATTTTGGCACAGTGAGATAATCATTGGATAATAATATTGTACAACAGAGACTGAAAGAATGAAGATTTTCCCACAGACATCATGCACTGTGAGCCCTCTACTGGTCACTGTGGGGCCAGCTATAGTGTACACTCATGTTTAGCCTGGTCAAACCTAAATCAATAGAAACAAATACCGAGATGACACTGAAGAAACTCGTAGTAGCTACCTAGTGTGATGAATATGTCACGTAATCTTCACATCATGTAAAGGACAAGGTTTTTTCCTTTATGATCTAATCAGACACCCGGTCTTATTGATCAAAGTGGTCTTTACTCTGACAGAATCTAATCAGTAGACTGGCAGAATCAACTCACAAAACTATGATTTCCTTTAGAAGCAGACAAAAAAGTAGCTTCAAATAAAAACAACATGCATTTTCTGCATGTTTCTTTCTTTTTTTGCATGAACAGAAGTCAGAGCAGACACATTGTTCCTTTTATAGCTGCTGTCTTTCTGCAGCTGTGATCAATGTTTAGATTGTTTTATTGAAGCCAGATCAGTGTTATAATAAAAGTTGTGGGACTCACTAAAATCATTCACAACACAGTAGAAGTTTTTACAGCAATGCTGATGTAGTTAATATAGACTCTGGTTTTAATTATTATATATCCTAATTAAGGAGCACAAGATACATATTAACCTATGCATGCACTCTGTAGTTGGTAGGTGAAGAGAGTAACTCTCACAGGAACAAAATTTCATTCATCTTGATGGTTACCTATAGAAAAGCAAAAAATTAAAAATAAATTCATGATTATGCTTATCAGGAGCAATCCAGTACCCACTTGAAAAACTCCTGGATGCCCCTGAATGTCACATGAGGAACACCTCCACATCATGGACTATCGTTAGTGGTAGTAAGTGACCCTAACCGGCGGGTCTCAGCCACAGCATCATGTTATGTGATTTATCCCCGTCTCCGGAGGTGTGGAAATGCGCATGCGCTTAAGATCTTCTAACCACATGCGTCTGGATGGCGACTGCGTCAATTGCCCGGAGACAGCAAGAGCAGGAGCGGAAGTGAAGCAGATTTCTCTCAGTATTAAAGCACAAGATTTAGTACAAACCAGGAGCCCAGGAAAGAGTCCAAAATGAAAATGGAAAAAACGTATATTTGAGTTTAATGTACTTTTGCTATGGCTTTAGGTGAGAATACCCTAGCCTATAACAATATGTAAAATATCGACTATGTGAGAATGAAATGAATGACTGGTCTGATGTGGATTTATGTTCAGTCATAAATAATGAGAAATAAACATGCGCTCGATGTCATTGCATAGGCTACAATGGGGGCTAGTAACCTTTTTTTTCATTTTTTTTTGTCTCCACATTCCGTGTTTACGTTATGAAAGAAAATGAGAACCTTTGAAAATGAAAGAAAAACTTTCCCGTGCCACTTTGGCACTGGCAGTGCTCAGAAAATGCACTGTTTGTCAGCGACCTTTGTTTTACAAGTCCACCCGGAAGCTGTGGGTGTCAGTGTGGCGAGCTTGACCGCGGTCTCGCGCTCGACGTTCCTCCAGCAGCGGTTGCTGAGCATCAGAGCGCAGATCCTCCTCCGTGTCGGGAAGGCGGTTCGCTGTCACACGTTCACTAAACGCTGCTCGTGTTTTATTCTCTGCCCAACTCCCAGCAGGATAAAAAGCTCTCCAGCCCAGACCCACCATGGGTTAGAAAGAAAGCGAGCTATGGATTATCCACTTTGTGCACTTCAGCGAGGATGATGGGGTGGGGGGGAGGCGGACTTGTTTTCGCAGAGACATGCTGACAAAGACCGGGACTGAGAGGGAATAGAGATCTGGATTTGCTGCCACTCTGTGTCTCGCTTTGCATCTTTGTCTTTTTTTGTGTGTTTGTTTTTTTCATTTCATTTCCGCGCGTGTGTGCGAGACCGAGAAATGTTTGCAGAATTGCTGTGCGGCGCCGTGGCTCTGGTCCTGTATGTCAACACTCTGGGCGCCGATTTCTGCTACGATGACAGGTACTTGGGTGAATGAATGACATGTAGCCTCATGTTACTAACTTCTCTGTCTCCACTGATCTAGCTCCTTACCTATACCTTATCAGCTCTGGACAACACTATAGGAATAACGATTCATTCATGATGTTGACATAACTTTGAATGAGCAGCATTTCGTTGAACCAACAACACTGGCATTTCACTCATGTGAGCACAACGTTTTCATTAACACAAGCACTCTGTCTGAAGGCAAATATCAATTTATCAATAGAGTATGGTGCTTTGGAGAGAATGATCTGCTGGTTATCCTCGCCTGTAGTACAGCATGCCAGGAACAAGAAACAAGAAATCACTAGGACAGCCTTTTATCCTGCAGACACCTGTATTTTAGTGAGTAAAGCCTATTGTTATAGAGTATTTTCACATCATATTCTTGCAGTATTCTTTCAGTAATATCTTTCTACCAGGATGAACAGTAAAATCAGTAGTGAATCGGCTAGGCAGTGTGCTTGGACACCTCAGTGCAAAGTGTTGCAGTCTCCGGGGTCCGGACTCTAAGTCTTGAGTTGTGCTGAGGAAATAATTGATCTCTGGAGAAGAAACGTGTCTCCTCCGCAGAACCAGCAGCAGAGGTCCCTTTGCCAAACTTTTGTAAGTGGCAGCCTAGTAAAACTTTTAACAAAGTATTTTGTTGTTCATTTACTTTAAAACGGACAGGAAGTTTGTCACCCTCCAGTTGAAATCATCAGTTCGAGAACTGGAGCGCAATGCGTGGGTTCAGCAGGGTAATGCAATGCTCATAGCTGGCCTTCTGATATTTGATGGCTGAATGGTTGTCAGTGCCTCAGGCTCATTAATGCACCATCCACGCCTCCATGTAGGTCAGAGGCATTGTCTGTATTTTCTGGTCATGAGGATGTTGCTTCTTGCTATCATTTTATTGCTTATGCAGTGTGATATAATACAAATAGATATTGGGAGTGAATACATCTGCTATCAACAGAGTATTGTACAGTTTCTAATCTTCTTTGTGCTTTGTACCAACTGTTTATATAACAGGTGCAGTGCAGGTCTTAAAACACACACAGAGGAAACACCTTAGTGAACAAACAGTACATTAACACCCTCCACATCAACTGGTGGTGTAGTTCCTTTACAACTTTGCTTACTGCTTTGTATTTTACATAGAACACTTCCTGCTTAACACATTCCCTGCGGCCTTTTTCCTGATGATTTTTCTTGCCGTAGAGACACTATACTTATGCGCACTGAGCTATGGTCATATGATTCTAGCATCTCCTGTGCAAGAACGATGGTGCTTCTGTGTCCATAAACCTGTCAAGGAGGGGCCACGCTGTGGAGAGGTGAGAGGCTGATGACTGCTGCTGCAGAGTCAGCTGCTGTGTGGCTGCTGTAGAGCCTTGAGCCTCCAAGTTTTTAATGTAAGACAGAAAGCCAAACCCAGATTATTCTGTGAAGAGATGTTAACAGAATATTATTTATTACCATGCGAGTTTGGGTCCAAGTTATTGCAGGCTTCTTACGAAACAGATGAATGACAGAGTTCTCCAATCCCAGATTTTCTCTGACGTAGCCCATTCTGTTTCTGGCATGTTCGTCGTTGCAGGCTATCTGTCACCCAGCATTATCTGTTTTTAACACCATGTGTTTGGTTCGGGCTTATAATTAGCAGCCGTCTCCTGTCCCCTTGGGCTCTGCTGTGGGAGGGAGGGAGACGGAGGACGGGAGGGTGCAACAGAGATTTAGGCCTAGTAATTTTGCTAAGCGAAACAGCCTCGGACACACAGACTGATCTAACTTGCTAATGCTTGTGCTTGTGTAGAAAAAAAAAAGCTGATGTGACCTGGTGATGGTAAAGAAGCTGTCATCATGGAAAACACTTGAGTGTGTGGATGACGATAAATCAAATTGCGAGCTTGCCATTACCAAACACCCCCCAGCTTTAAGACAGGCTTTATTTTAATTGTGAGTCTGACAGTAATTTATGGATCATTCAGACAGTGTTTTTCAAAAACTCGAAAGACATCTGTGTTACAGAATGTAAGGGCTCATGCTGAAAAATGGAGATCTGCAGTTGATGTCTTATTTGGTGTGCATTTAAAAGTAAAAAGAAGCCCGGCACTTTCCATTGAATGTTTATGATAAATAGTTGCAGAAGAATTAAATATGGATATTTTGTCACAGGGCAACATTGATTCCTCTCTGGGAGAAGACAGATCGTACCATCCGTTTGCTCCTGGCTGTGAAACCAATGTTTTGACTTAAGTCAGCTAGTTAAGTTGGGATGTGTGTGTGTGTTTGGGTGCGTGTAAAATGGCTAGGGGCTAAAGAGCTGGCACAAAAGACACCTGAGGATTTGCAGTGGATTGGCTGGTAGTCTTGTATGGTTGTGGAATACATAATGATTTGTTGCTTCTCTTTCTATTTAGTCTTGTAATGGTGAAGGGAGTGTTCGGGAAAAATAAATCTGGGGCACTGTGTGTTCTGAGTCAATGCTTATCAAAGGTTTGTTGTCCGTTACACATTAATTTGAGCTTTATTCGTTTCATACATAGTAACCAAGGCCATCAGGAGGTCACAGTTAAATGGAAAAAAATGTTTACATGTGCTAAAATAAATGTTATCCTCCAGGTTGTTAAAAGGAAAGAAAAAAGATCCCATGCAGTCAGTCATGGCCCCTCCCTTGATAAAAATGACAGGCTGGAAGAGTGGCCTGCTACACGGTGCCAAATCGCCCCAGGGAGCTTTTCCTCTCCCGTCCCCTGGACACACTCATCATTAGCACATACACAGCTTTGACACCTGCGCTGGAAAATGGGAATCGTACGTCATGTAGATCATAGCTGCTGCAATCTACAGTTAGGCCTGAGTGAAGGAATGGGAGAGCCCAGATAAATGTTAGAGGAGAAATACTGTCGTAATATTCTGTGGCGTGCTGTACCCTGCACACTAGAAATGTGCAGTATAACACCAAAAGCTGGTGAAGGCAGTTGTGCATTATTAGCTTGATTGCAGAGTTCATAGTCCTTTAAAGTTTCTGAATTAATAAAGCTTTTGTTCCTCAGGTTAAACAAGGTGAAAATACTCGCAGTAAAATAAAAAAGCCTAAAAACACTTTCTTAACTGTTTAAAAGATTATTGAGCTCTTTTCAAGGTATATTTCAAACTACTGACACACAATGGTTTCATGGATTATCAATCCCTCGTCGGGAGCTTGACGGATGTGATGAGCTGCACCCAGCTCATTTCTCTACCCTTGAGTGAGGTCGCAAGGTTTTGATGGTGTGAAGATGTGTGAAGGTTGCAGGCCATGCTGAAGGACGCAGCGTCTCTGGACTATGGGCGATGATTTATAACGCTCAGGCAGTTGGTAAAGGGCAAGTCGCCGCTCTGCTCCATGCCCCCGAAAGATTTATTAGAAAAGTCTTGGGATTGGAAAGCAGAAGCGCACACTTCACACTGATGCAGCTTGATGTGAGCTCCGAGTTGATGACGGCAGAGAAGCCACACTGTGATTTGGGCTGTAACTCATGTTGTTTAATGATCATACCAACTTGGTTACAGAAAAAAACAGCAGTTAATCATTATTTGTTTATTTTTGGTGTATTATTATTTTTCTTCATTTTTATTACATTACATTTATTCCATTTTGTATCATTTCTTGTGGGCCGTTTCCTCAAAGATGCACGGACAAACAAAGAAAAGTAGACTGGATACTCCCAATATACTGGGTAGAACAATCTGGAGGCTTTGTGTGGTCCTTGTGAGGTGGAGACCTGCCTGTGTTGACCTACCTGGCATGACGTGGACTCTGTCTGTGTCCATGGCTGCCTCTTGCTTGGCACTGTGTGTCAGTGCACTGATCTGGAACCCTACTCTCATGGCCTATACTGTAGGATGGGCTGCTTGCGGTTATGTTGAGGGCGGCAACCCAGCAGTTTGAGTATCTCCGCTTTTTTCCCAGTCAGGCTTTCTCTCTCTGCGCCCTGTAATTACCGTCCTGCCTGCAGAGAGGGACTCACGACATGGTTTGGTAGACGTAGCTGCTCCACCGTCTCTCTCTCTCCCTTTCTCTCGCTTTGCCTTCTCTTCAACAACCCCCAAAGCATTTTCGGCCTCCAACTCCCAGCATCCAACGACTGCCTCCAGATGGTCCCGTTTGGTAAGCAGTTTAGGGTTTTTCTCCCTTCTGCAGTTTGAGGGGGGAAGGTTTGAAGTGGATTCAAATGGAGTATGTTGTGCTTGCTTGCAGTTGCCAGGATGGAGACATCAAAGTTCCAGATGGCACAGACACTGCGTAATAGAGTCAGTGAAGATGGCTTCATGACAAAAGCACACAGTCATATTATTGTATTTTTTGGCTATAAGGAATATGTTTAAAATAACTGTGGATCAAATGGCAATGACTAATGTGTACAATCCATAGAAAATTATATGCAGCTCTACACACTGTACAAAATAATAAATGCAACTCTTTTGTTTTTGCCCCCATTAATTATGAGCTGAACTCAAAGATGTAAGACTTTCTTTATGTACACAAAAGGCCTATTTGTCTCAAATATTGGTCAAAATCTGTGTTAGTGAGTGCTTCTCCTTTGCTGAGATGATCCATCCACCTCGCAGGTGTGATATGTCAAGATACTGATCAGACAGCATGGGTATTGCACAGGTGTGTCTTAGGCTGGCCACAATAAAAAAATAAAAACGTTCGGCTCATGATGAATGGGGGCAAAAGAAAAAGTTTTGCGTTTATAATTTTGTTCAGTATATGTAGCTTTATAGCATCTTTCTGCTTTCTTCTGTTTTGGTTTTCAGGCCAGCAAATTTTGGCATCTTTTTTCAGCAAAAAAGCTCCAAAACCCACTGTACACAACTTTGCCTACACCAAATGGCATAAAGGGAACGTAGGGTCACATTTACCAGTTAAAGACTCCCATACACTCACAATAGTTAATAGAGCAAAGCACAGCTAAAAGGAGAGTGTATATTGGACTTATATTTGCCATGTGGCCACAAAATACTACTTCAAATGAATGCTACTCCGTATCTGGTAGAAATGTAAACAGGTAACTGTTTTCTAACAAGTTAGCAATGGCAACTTAAAAGGCGATAAGAAGTGTGTTCACAGCTTGTTTCGGCTGCACACAAGTGGCCAATAAAATCAGTTACTGCAGGTTTGAATAAATCTCAAATGAAAATACAAACAAACAATGAAGATTTCTGATCACCAGTGGTGGCAGTTTTAAGTGTGCAATGGATCTGTTGTGTAGAGGAGGAGACTTTGATGTTCCTGCATTTCCTCCCTCAAACCACCAGGGAGTATAATCTGTTGGCAGGAGAGGAAGGAGACATGTGGGAGGCATCCTGCCCGATCTTGTGGCCCCACACTTTCTCTGATATATTTTCTCAGAGTAGAAAAAAGAGGGTGTTTATGATTTCTGAGCAGTGTTAATATCTGTTGTGAGTCAACGTACTTGGATATAAAAACTTTTTAGCAATTTTCATTCCAATTGCCTTTCTCATTTCTCTCACAAGAAGCCAAAGTTTCATAGAAACAATACCTACCTCTCCCACTGTCTTGTCATTTCAAAGAATTGGACAAACCTCCTATTAGAATATGCCTCTGCAGTGACCATCTTAATTTGAGCTACAGCAGCCCGGAAAGATCAGCTCAGCATCTAACCACAGATAGATTGGATCTCCATTTTCCTAAACTCTCATTTTCCAAAAGATAGCCAATGAGGGTAGAAATTGTTATTTTCATCCTCACCACAACTGCAAGATAAGCTGTCCTGGCAGAAATTCATTTGTTTCTAAAAATATGATTAATGAGGGGTTCTGACGTGTTTGTGAGTTGCTTCCCTTACCCACAAAACCCAACAGAATTACTTGAAGCACTGGAGTCTTGGATAGAGTGAGTTCATATTTAGGTCAATAGGAAACAGCTGACTAGATATGATGCTCCCTTTTCTCCCTAACTGTCATCAGGCCCTGAGTAAGACTTCATTATACTGTATCTTGGTTATTGAATTTCACCTCTAAAGTTCATTTAAAAATGTTGGCCTTTGTACTGTAGTCCCTGTGGTGAGGGCAGAGAGAGGAAAAATCCGACATACCTGCATATTTGGAAAATGTGCAATAGCGATTAAATTTGAGAAAGTGTTTTATTGGTGTGCTTCCTAACATGTAAAGTGTGTGGAAACGCACACATTGCAGAAGAAAACTGCATTCCTGTTGCCTGTGGACTTCCTTTTTCCTACCTTTCCATACTGGGTCACCAGGTTTCTGTCAAAACAGTTAAATTAGCTCCTCTGACTGCTGTGTGGCCCAGAATGGGAAGGCAGCCTCCTCTGTGTGTTCTGTGTATTGGTGAGTGTGACCAAGGCTTAGGTGAACTTTCTCCTTCCAGCTGCTCTCTCAATACTCTTGCAGTGGAAAGGTTTGAAACTGAGGGAATATCAATTATTTTTGGTTTACAGTACAATACAATATTTTGTATCATGTTCCATAATTCAGCTAAGCCAATATGACAGCCGAGAAATAACTGCAGAACAGAAATACCAAAGATATGTAGAAGGGAGGGCTACCTGTATCTTATGGTAATGAAATACAGAGCAGACCGCTCCTAATGCGTAATATCCCAAAACTCCAAAGTGCACTGCACACAATTTTTTTAAAATCATGATTATTGCATCTACATGATTAAAAACAAGGCCAATACATATGGACCCAAACAGCAATGCTATTACACTAACATTTTTATTAACCGGTCTAGCCACATGTCTCTATGGTTGGTCAATCTGTCCACCACTGTTGGTAAGACTGTCTAGCACTTTGGTCCAAACTGAAATATCTCACCAGTGATCAAATGGACTGAACTTTGTAGAATCATTTAGTTTGGTTATACCCTGACTTTTCCTCCAGCGCCTTTACCTGGTAAAGATGACAGCTTCTCTAATACTTTGTGGCCACTATACCTGCAAAACGGAAGCTGACACAGTGCACAGTGTGGAGCTGAAGCAAAGTCCTTAAAGGCAAGTCATGCCACTTGGCCGCCATCTTGGCAACGCCTCCAAGCAGCTACTTCTGACTAACAAGACCAGGATCCTATCTGAATGAATGGGAAGAGAGCCAGAACTGCACTTATACAGGTCACCGGGATACTAGATCAATAGAATCAGCATTAAAATCTCATAAAATCGCTGAAATCGTTTGACAACTTTGCCCCAAAATAAGGTTTTATATGGGTTTTTCCCAACCGGTTATGCTTCTACTATGCATGCGTGACCACCTCCGTGCATGCGCCGTAGAAGTAAACAGACCCTTACATCAGTGGAACCACACGATTGGCTGAAATATGATTCCCGTTTTGGCTGTTAAAAGCAGATGATTGGCTTTCTAGCGGGAGGGGTGGGATAGCTGCCATTTTTGCCCATAGAGTTATATTGAGGATGCAATTGAGTGGCATGTCTCCTCTAAAATGTCTCTGGCTGAAGGCACCTCCCTTTGATTACTGGAGCAAACTGCTATCTGCCGTTGGGTGAAACTAAATATGGCAGGGTGTAGGGAGCTGAAGCTGTCCGGTGATTGCCCGCTTCAGCTGATTGTCATATGTGATATGTTACAGCACTAGGTCACTGGTCTCACTGGGGGATGAAAGCTGCTCATGAGCAGTGTCTATGCCCATCATTTCTTGAAAGCCCTTGCTGTGTTCTAGCGTGGGCCAGAGCAAGCTGCTTCAAAGCTGTTTTAATCAAGCTATAATGCTTTGTAATCACCCGACTGGTATGCAGTGGGATGCGAAATGGGCCATATGTAGATGTCAGGTTGCTGCCTGTTGGTGGATTGAGGCATTAGAGATCGTCATCGCTGCACTGCACAAGACGTTAACCTCAGTCCTCTTTAGGTATTCTCAGTGCTACTTGCCTGGGTATTTAATTAAAAGCCAACAGATTATCTCTCTTAATACATCATGTGGTTATAGCAGCACACACACATACAGTATACTGCACACAGAGACACAGACAGACAGACAGACAGACAGGCACACACACACATATAGTAATCGCCTTAAATGAGAATGATTTGTAATACTGGACTGAATCATCCAATAAGCCAGTCCTTCACATGGTCAGAGTAGCATGGCGGACATTCAACACAACTACTCAACAATGTGAGAAATACATTAAAGCTGCCAAGAAATACACTGAGTCCAAATGATGGATCAAATGTATTGTTTTACCAACAAAATGATTTTGCGTCTGATGTGGGACCTCTGTGCATTCCTGAAAACAACGTTTTGAACAAGTGGAATAATCGGTAAATGCTCGCCATAGGTTATGCTCCCATCATTAAACATGGCTCTCAAATGATTTGACTCTGCCGGGCTAAGTTGTTAATGGGTCTAGACAAGGGTTTGGATTTCGAGGGCTAATGCTGCCTGATGGCTCTTAAGCCGTGGCCACTCTCAGGCTCTTGGCCCTCTTCATATTAATGGGATTAACAGGACTGTGGATGAGAGGGGGCACGACGTGTAAGCAGAGAACCCCAAGCCATTAGAAACAAAAACTTCCCTGTCCCCCATATCCAACAGGGATGCTATAGTTTGCCCTTTTCATTAAGCAAGAGGAGAAAGCTACCCTTCTTCACCGGGCCTCTCCATCTTGGTGGCCATATTCTTTGACAAGGAGCACTGGCTCGTTTCGATAAGGTTATGACATAAGTTGGCCGGTTCGGGGGCAGTGCCTTTGTCCATTGTAATAAGAAGGGGCTGTGTGGTCTCTCTGTTCTCCCTGGGCCCAATGAAGGAGGCCATTTGTCCCCAAATAGAGGGGAATTAAGCCCTGGTTGTGTTGCCCTGTTGTTTATGAAGGACAAAGAAGCAGGACCTCAGTGTTCACTGTTTGAACAGAGCAGAAAACTGCTGCAGCTTTGCAGACCAAACCTGTCAGAACCAATTGGGTGAACTCATTATGGTCGTACGTGCTCTGGTTAGCGTTTTCAATGGCGAGAAAGAGGAAGGAAGGCAGATGATTCACAGTTAGTAACAGAAACTTCTTTGTGTTATGAATATGCGAGCTCAACTTGTCAGTTTTGGGTGGCATGGATGTTTAGCTGGAAAGATGATGCATCAGTCAGTGCATTTGGGGAATGCAGCCCGACAAGTTATAGACCCGGTTGCCAGGCTGGAAACCCGCCATCAGGTTGTGGTTGCCAAAGCTGACAGAATGGTTGCCATATTTTAGTCACTTATAATTGGAGCAATTAAAGTCCTGTGTAATAAACCATATTTTAGTATTGAAAAATAGTATTCTAAAGCGTGGTGGTGTACCGCCACAGTGCTCTGTTTACAGTACTATCCTGTTTATCAGTGTTGCCCTTTCAGTGCAACAGCAGCACTCATTCACTTCTGTGGAAGCTTCTATTTGCCACTGTGAAATACCAACAACTTGTAGGACTGTTCTCCCAAGAAAAATGATAGAAACAGTTGTACTAGCAAATATGACGGGATCAAAAGATGTATTAAAAATCTGGGTGGATGGATGGGTCAACAAAATATCACAATTTAATTCAGGAAACTGCTAATTATTTCTCATTACAACAGTAAAACAACAGTAAACACGACTGTTCCCTACTCTTAACCACGTGTTTATTATTGTAACCATGATGGACGACAAAGCTCACCCTAATACTTATTTGAACCCAAACCATGACATTTTCCTAAACCTAACCACGTAGTTTTTGTGTCTAAGCCTAACCAAACCTTAACCATAGCGTTGTCACATCATGAAGTATTTTTCAACATTTGATTTGTAACTCTTTTGAGTGTCACAGACATTCGTCCTGTGACATTTTTGTGATTTTATTTGGAGAACTTGTTAGGACTTTTTTAACACAGTAGCAGTGGCAAGCCAACCAAATTTAATGGCAACTAGGCATATGCTACTGTTGATCCCTAGAGAAAGAAATCGCAGACTTATAGCACTGCACAGCAGGCCAAAAGTATTTTCTATTAATTTGACATTATTATCTGTTAAGACTTTCTCTTCTTTCTTGTCAAGTTCAGGTTCATTTCTTAAAGAACACAAGTGTTGGAATTTCTCTGACTCTTGTTATTATTGTGGTTAAAGTGGTTTTCAAATATGATTACAGTATCTGGTGTTTCCTAAGAGGGGTAAGTGAGTCAAATGCGCACAGAAGGGAATGTGGTCTGGCCAATTTAGCCACTGTGTGTAACCTGCTGCTCCCCTTTACATTGGTAACACTGGGACACGACAAAACACGAGCCCCTTGTGGCCTTTATTCTAATAGTGTGTGTTCTCTCAAGTCATTGGGTTGAGGTATCTGTAGAGAGGAAACACTATTATACTGTTCAGATGAGAGAAAGGAAATGGAGAGGGACTGGTCAGGTGTGGATTTATTTGTGGAACAAGCTGACAGAAAACTGAATTCTTGTAGACCTCAAACAATCCCTGCTGTTGGAGTTGCCTCCTCCCTCTCGCTTCCCTCACATCCTACCTCTGACCAGACCACAGCAACGGAGGAAGCACATCTTTTCACAAGCTGCCTCTAATTGATACCGTTGAGCCCTGGGAACCCAGTGCGTGGTTTTAGTGCTCAGCAAAATGCGTGCAAAGCACAACAGCCTGCTGCATGCCACCCTCTGGGACACCACAGGTTATTTACAACCAGACAACCAGTCTGGCTCAGGTTCTCGTATAGTTTCATTTAAGTAAGTTTAAAAAAAACCCCACTGCACTTGGATATGAACCTTGCCAATCCTTTCATCAAGTAGCTACTCTGAGAGAGGGCAAGAGTTGCATCCAATCCAAAGCTGTAATCTCAGCCTTAAGGGGCTTTTCGCTAAATGTGTGGGTTATGAAAGAATGAAACCTGTAGAGTAAGTTCCTACTGCTGATGCCAGCTTTTTGCTACTGTTTTTCTTCATTCTTTTGCGTTTCCTCTCCAGCTACACCTGCAGAATATTCCGAGTTGTTTAAAGCAATGATTTTATTTTTAATTAGTCATATTATGTAAGTCATGTAAGGTTTGGGGCCATATTTTTTTTGTTTGGATGTAGCAGTACCAAATCCAATCAAATGTGGTGTCAATTGACTAGTTCTAATGTAGCTTGTCATGGCTTGGTGCGGCAGACGAGTCTGACATCTCTCCAGATGGAGAACAGCTTGTGTTGTATTGTATTTCACAGGCAGAGCCAACTCTCTCGCTCGCTCTCTTTCTCTCTTGCTCACTCTCCCTCTTCCTCTGTCATCATCAATAAAATCACACTGGTGACAGATTGATGGAATCATGATGGTTTACAGGGTTGATTTCAGTGGTTTATTTTGGCTGAGCACTGACCCTCAGTATCTGTGGCCCCGGTGTTTCTCCTCATCTTTGACCTTTCACATGTGTGACTTTCCCCTCTGGCTCTTTTGCCAAGTGAGGTCTTCCTCTTCGGCGGGAGGTGGATACACACAATTGGCCTGAGTTTATTTTTGATCCAACGAGGAAGTTTGGGTTGGGAGAAAGTGTGCACAACTGTTTTTCCTTTACCAGCCCCTGAGGTTTGAGGATCTGGGGAGAAGCGCTGTCAGCTGCTCTGACAGAATAATGAGACTTCTTAAATGCACTCTCAAGAAAAATAAATGTTTCATCTGAGAGAGATTGTGGGTATGCAAAAGAGAAAAGAGCAGAGCTGGCAAGATGGAAAGAAGGACTCAGCGCATTAATGCATTAAATGGAAGGTCTGATCCTTGATTGTTAAAGTGTGCCTGTGAAGGCCTCGAGGCTATCCGTTTCAGTCTGTGGTGAGCACGTGTTGTCCTGACTGTGAACCCCAGCTGCGCAGGGTCTTACAACATTTACCTGATGAGATGTGAAGAGGGCCCAAAACCACACCGGATCCCCCAAGTGGCTCTTCCAAATGTGTCCAGTCTGTACAGTAGACACATTTCTCTCCACCACATTGTGGAAACATCAGCGGCTGTTTTAATTAGGAAGCAGTTTAAGGGAAATTCATCCACGGCCCCGCTGACTTGCAAGCTTTGTTTTCATTTGTTTGAGTGACTGCCGGGGAGCTTGATAAAGACCTTAACCCTCAGACACATGAGGCTCACAAGTGTTCAAACAAACTGTCACTCAGAAACCTCAAACCATCTCTTTTGTCTGCCAAAACATTGCAGACCTTAGCAAGTCTTTAAGCCTCGTGGTCAGGCTTAATGTTTAATTTTCTAGAAACAAGTGCCATTATCTTGGAAAATGACAAATTAGAATATGAAGAGAAAGACACATCAAAAAAACTCTCAAGGCAAGTCAATTTCTGTCTGGAAAGAAGTGTAATGATCTTTTCCTGCTAGCAGGTTTCCATCACTTGTGTGAAGAAAATACATTATCAGCACTAAACACTAGATTAAATGACTTGTGCGGTGTTCTCCCTGCCTCCAATTCTCATTTAGTCCTACTCTGAAACATTTGCTAATGCCTAGCGCTCATCACTTCACTTGATTGATGGGGCTGAAAACTCTCACACATGACAGCTGAAGTAAAACAGGCAGGCCTCGGGTACCTGCCATGTGGCTCCATCAAGACTTGGACCAGTTGTTTGGAGACAACAGACCTTGATTGGTGTCGTGATTATGTCACCTCCACTAAACAGCACATCCTGCAGCACACATTCTCATTCTCTTCAGGAACTAGCATCTACCGCCAGCAGCTCATTGAGAGGTTATTGATTTCTACCGAAGGAATAATCCACCATGGTTTCCCAATGAACACACAGATGGCTGGCCCTTATTAAGTGAATGAGGATTTCATTTATTTCTTCCTGCAATCGTGGCAGAGCCCATTCATTCATTAATTTAACGAAATGGAAATCCATAATGGAAAATACTTGCCTATTTCCTGCAGCGTCACAGCAGTATGCATTTATATGTAAATTTACTCTCTGTGGGTGTCATTACCTTCCTAAAATTGATTAAGTTTAGTATTGGGGAAGTAAAACATCACAAAAACATTTGTATGTGATCTGTTGTATTTGGCAATATACAGTTCAGATTTCTGTAAATTTATGATGATCGTATGTCACAGTCTACTGTTTAGCTGGAAATCATGTGGATGAGTGATGGAGACAGGCTGTCACAATGAACAGATGAGTTGGCAGGACACACGCTGGCAAATTTGCCCACTCCATGAGCTTTTAATTTGCGGGAACAACTTCACCTCTGCAAATCAGGAGTCTTTGGAAATCAGAAAATCAGACTTTTGTAGAAGAATAACAGAATTGCTTCTAAGATATACAGATTTTCTAGATCTGGACTGCATACAAAATGACTTATCTTCCATTGATTGTTCATTTTTTGTGTAAGCTTTTTGAGATTAAACAGCAGACACAGGGTTTATGGAACTCAACTTTCCGTGCAAAGTACAGAAAAGTAGAAAAATACGAAGTAAATGTGCAATAGAAAAGTGTTCCGCCTGGGAGAAAGCTCCTTGGCTTGAGGGCATTAATCAGTGAAATTATCCTTTTGTCTGTTGTGCCAGTATTATTACACCCTTTCGTTATTGATAATAATATTTCAGTGTGGACCAGTGTGGCAGACAACCAGCTAACATTGCTGTCCATAGAGCCAAGCAGCGAACATGGCTAAAGACAATTTACATTTGCTTCCATGGCTAATTTATTCATCTTTATTGTATAACACACACAATTATCCCTCATTCTAAGTTTGGCTATGTTTACACATTTGTTTTTCCAGTGTAATTGGCTGTTGTTTTTCACGGGTAGTTTGTGTTTTACACTAAATTGCAAACTTGGCTTTCACCCTGTGCAATCACAATTTCCTATCTGAGAGCCGCGATTAAGCTATGCTTAGTCTCTACAGCCTTCTTTACACAAGGCATAAACCTCATGTTGTTCAAAAATATATATTTTAAATGGAATTAAGAATACATTAAGATGATTTAAATAATGTGCTGTAAGGCACTTCCTCAATACATTACTCAGATGTTTATCTTGACAGTCAAACTGCGTGTTGCCAAGGCCTAATAGTTTTACAATACACACTCTGAGTGAATATATTGTTGGAAAGGACACATTCGTGGCTGTGCCATAATCACATCATCATCATCATCATTATAAAATGATCTCATGGCATTTTTAAGACTAGTTAATTTCCATTCAAATATCTTTAATCATTGTGAGCAGGGGAATCCTTGGCCTGAGTATGAGTGGCAGTGAGTGGGAGATTATGGAAAGTCGAAACCTAAGCAGAGCTGTAGAAGAGCAACAGGTCAATTGACTGCTCTGTGTTGCCTGGTTTTATAGGTGCTTCACAGTTCCAGTTAAGTAATTAAAAGCAGATTCTTATATGTGGTTCTGTAGGTTCCTCCATCTGAACCCTACGGATATTTCTAACATAATAATAATACTGGCAAATGTGCATCTACTTACATTTTCTTTTAAAACAATATAACAGATGGATGATACTGCATTTTCTCATAGTTGCATCCTCAGAGTCGATTTGGGATGCATTATTTAATAAAAACAGGGGATTCTGTCTCAAGCTTTAATTATTTGCAGATTTGTCTGATTTAGGAGGCGTTCCTTGAAACTGTCAGTGGACTCCCAAGGGTGAATCAGCTGCTGGAGGAGTAGACACCCACTGTCTAAACCAGATTAAGAGTTTAAACCTTTTAGTCCCTGGTCGAGAGGCTTAATTTAGATGCATTAAAATATACTCATGTCCCATACCTCCCTCGGAGGAGATTTCTGCATGCAAGAACGTTGTAGAATTTATTAGAAATTGAGAAAAAAAGGAAACATAATGAAAGGTAGATGATTCTTGCCTAAACCAAAAGCTTGAAGAAGCATGAAGGTGCATTTGATTTTGATCAAATAATTCATTAAAAAATGTTGATTAAGATCAGAGTGTATCAAAACTGGTCAAACATCTTGATCCTATTTTTAAAAATGATCAAAGAATCAACATTTTATACTGACCCCAGCTGGAGATACAGAGATAAAACCCAGTTTTCCTCTATGAGTGCATGCACCTTCACCTTTCACCTTAACCCAATTACACTTTCTGACTGCTCTTAACGTTGAAGGTCACTTGCATATTCATAAACCTTGGTGCAGTTGACCTGATGTCTACCTGGATGTTCAGCGCTAAGCATTTTCATATGTCTGTAGTGTGGTTGATGCAAACAGCACGACAAATGAAACGAGGGACCACTGCTCACAGAAATGCATCATGGTACATTGTGTATCATAATGAATCCCGAGTTTTCATTCTTGGCACACTAAGTAAACACTATCCATCAAAAACATGGTGCAGCATGACAAGGCCCTAATGTAAAATGTGGAGCAGCTTCCACCTTGTCAATCCAATAAAGCTGCTGTGATGCAAGTTTAGCTGTGTGTGGTGCAACCTTTGGCTGATCTATGAGTCTTTCTCCCTGCCAGCTTTGTGTGGTAGCCAACATTAGTTTTAATGGAAAACTCGCCTTAGCTTATCACAGTGAGACTTCATAAATATTTGAAATGTTGAGCTGCTTTCATCATTTTCCTTTATTTTTTACGCAATAGATATTGAGCTCTTTTATAATACTCTCATTACCAAATAGTTAGGAGGTCAAACACTCTTTATTAGCAGGAATACAATGTGCGTTGGAGGAAAAAGCAGAAAAATATGAAATGACGTAGGTTAATGAGGCAATCCAACAATGCAAGAACAACATGTACTGTCTCTAAAAAAGAATAGCTCAAATGACTGAATCTCGTTTAAATCATAATTGGACCTGCTACTGTGGACAAATGTCCTGGCATATCTCCAGCACCAAACAAACCAACCAAAAGCCAGAAGTAAACAATATTTCCTCATACAGGATCGACAGCACTTACTTGCTTGCATCGTGGACGGCAGCTTTGGCTTGGGTTATTAGCTTGGTTGGTGATGTGTTTATGGCTGTTGGGGCTGTGTTTATTTGAGCAGGATTTAAAGCAGTTTATTTGGGACTAGCTTCTGTAGTATACAGTAGGCCTAGTCAGATAACTGTGAGATTTATTAGCTGGATAAAACACTAGCTCACTGTTCAACAATGTTTACCTGAAGAGTTTTGCTGTAGCTAAGTCAGTTGCTTTCTTAAGGATAACCATGAAATGATTTTGCCCTGCTCATAATGAACAGAAAATACCTGCATATTTCCCCTGAACGCTCTCTGATTGTGAGGACCTGCAAGAACGATTGACATTGACTAGTGCAGAGTAATTAGCTGCTTTTTTTTACCCAGCTTTAAGTAGACTGAAACAGAACAACATATGTATAATACGATGCATTATTCAACCTCATTATGTTGTTCAATCCTTCAATAGTCTGATTCCTGATACTGTGTATCCAGCCCCCCCACCGCGACCCTGTACACAGGATAAGCGTTTTCTTGAGATTAAACAGCAGACACAGGGTTTTTATTTATATATATATATATGTTTCCATTCTCATCCCTAAAAACCTATGTTCCTGTGTGGGATAAAATTTTTACATTTGCTTTGAAGTCCACTGCTGACGTTTTGACATGAAAGTTATTTAGCATTGGTGGAGCTATGTGGGTTCGAATGAACAGAGCAGAATTGGCTGACTGAAATAGTGTTTTTGCCCCAAAGCCCTGGGCCAGTGGTGGCTTTATAGGGCTAACCAACAAGATAATTGATTTGTTAAAGCCCCCAACTGGCTTGGTGAAATGAGATGACAAGTACAGT
This sequence comes from Lepomis gibbosus, assembly GCA_029875015.1. Lineage (NCBI taxonomy): Eukaryota > Metazoa > Chordata > Actinopteri > Centrarchiformes > Centrarchidae > Lepomis > Lepomis gibbosus. The sequence continues at coordinate 21,503 of JAPMOB010227194.1, forward strand.
CCTGAGGCGTACTTGAGTGAAGGTGGGGGGGGGTTCCTTGACCCACAGGACGATCAATACTACATGATGAGGGTGTGGAAATGGTGCTGCAGCTCTTTGTTCTCATCCAGGCCTTAGCTATAAAGCAACCATTTCGCCACACAACACAAGAAAAACATATCTCTGTGACATAGGCCATGTGTTTTTACATATGTTTGACCATGTGGTTTTCCATACTACAGGCAGAGAATAACTCTTTTTAACTGCCCATCATTGTAAGTGATACCAAAGATATAAAATGCAATGTGGATCCCAAACAAAGGCTTTTGATATACGATTACATGGAGTCCCACTACAAAGGGATGGAGACGTCACACACTTGCTTTGTGTATTTCAAATCCCACGCTAGAAGTTGTTACAAAGATTAATAACCACAATTCTGCTCTATTGAAAATAGATGAGCTGACATGTTTGGGATGTAGACTTGATTGCAGTCTGCAATAGCTGATGTGGGGAGAAAAACGGTGTCTATTAATTCCACCAAATACTTGCCTGCAGCAAGGGCTAAATAATTTGTTCATATAACATGAATAATACAAGCAAAAGACACTAATGCAGGGACATTGTGAGCCTGTGGTTTATTTGTTGCTCCAACTTTGAAACCAGCTGCAGAGTTGTTTGCGTACAGTATAGAATCCTACCATGCAGTCCAGTATTTTGCAGAACTGACATCCAACACAGCTTTTGTAAGCCAAAACAGGGGATAGGTCAATTGCAAGTACACTTTTCGAGTCATAAAAATCCATATACAAGTATTTTTCTTTGGGGTTTTGAGAGAATTCTTCACCCTCAGGAAAGGCAGCTGAAGGGTTGGAGGAAATTATAGCTCACTTTGCACCTCATAAAAACCTGTGAGCACACCTCTAGTGCTGCTGCTGAAGGCCTCTCTCACTGAAGTTCCCTCACTTGTAGCCCTTAAAGCAGCCATTGAGGATTATAGAAGGGATGAGGAGGGCAGTATAGAGGATGATGTCTGCCTTCACGCTACTGCGTCCTTACCAAAGCAGCAAGTGATATACAAGTTTAAGTGATATACAAGAATCACAGGTCATTATGAAAACCTTCTTTCCATTATTTTTTGAACAACAGTTGAGCAGCCTTTTCCTGCTGGTTCCTCTGGACGGCCACAGCAGCCAGTCGACACTCCAAAGTGCTGAAGTGTGTATTTCTTTGCAAATGCAAGAGTCTGGTCTGAACACTTTGGCTCCTGAGCTGAACTAAATGTGTGCACTGTGTGGCATTTTAACCCAGTTTGCGTGACTTGAATTTTTAATATCTACTAAGCTCCAGGAATGCACTCTGTTGCACTGGAATCACAGGCAAAGCTGAGAGCGGGGTCTCCATTGCAGCAGCTGCATGTGATTTCATTGTTCTGCAGCAATTTACCAGCATTCACCACTGCTTTTTTGGCAGTGATGAAAGACTGAGCTTGAGCTGAACTTGAGTGGATGAATTATTAGTGGATAATCTGACAGATGAGCCCTTTGTTTCGTCCTCACTCCCAGATTGGACCTGCTGTATTGGTTGGAGCTGTGTGGTCAGAGTCATTTGTTAGAAAGATGGAAATAGTTGTCAGCGGACAATATAGTCGTTTCAATTACCTGAATTCTGGTAAACAAAGCTAAGAAATTAGTCCTCCCCTGTTTTGCTCATTGTACTGAAATATAAGAGACCTGAATTTCCTCAGATTTATGCTAATTTAAAATGTTAAAGCAATCGATTCAGTAGTTAGTGATAATGATATTTCAGTGTGGACTAATGCGGCAGATGACCAACCAACATTGCTGTCCATAGAACCAAACTGTTAACATGGCTAAAAAAAGTGGCCAATAAGAAATGTTGATATTATTAAGATAAATGTATTGCTCTGCACTTGGTTCTTACATAAAGATCAAAGCGGGAGACAAACTAGCCAAAACTTTTTGACCTTACCGTAATTCTGGATTGTATATGGCTCACTAGTAAGGAGGCTGACATGAGTCCTTCCTCCCACTCTAAATTCACAAACTTCTTCTAGGTCAAAGAGGCTGGTAAATCTTTCCTCTGAGAAAGTCCATCCTCCTCTTAATGCTGTTATCAGTGATCTGACATGCTAGCAGGTTCATATAATGAAACCCCACAGCTTTGTTCACATTTGCACGCAGCTGTGTCTTACATCATATCTCTCTCTCTCTCTCTCTCTCTCTCTCTGTCTTTCGCTTCGACACGTTCTGCCCTCCACAGTGTCCCTCCTTTCATCATTAAGCATGCAGTTTGCTCGTAATTAAGTACATGAGTGAATTAAGGGCTCATTTGGTGCTGATTTGTTCTGGCGGTACGTCACAGATGACAGTCTGTCTCTCGCTCATGCACATATCTGAACACAAGCCCACGCAGATTTCTGAGGCTAATTGGACTGATGTCAAAGGACTGATTTTGCAGAGGACCTGAACTTGTAGTTACAGTATAAGGCTACACAGTCCTTAGAGACATCACCAGCAGGTGTTGTTCTCTAAGAATTCATGTCACATTTATCAGGCAGGATGGCTAGTGTGTAACGGAAAAAGCTTTTCTTTGTTTTCATTTTCATGTCTGGCCATTATTATTTACCTTTCGGTGTTCAGTGGAAATTCACCAGGTTTCTGCTTCTTCTATTTTAAACTCAACCTTTTGCTGATCACACTTCTTGTAGACTACTGCTTAAATCACCTTGTTTTATGATGTTCTGTTATTTTTTGTCGCTCAATTATAGCACACAAATTACTTGCTTTTAGGCTTTTTGCCATGCTAGCTACATGGCAGTGTGGATGTCGGTGTCGGTCGGACCACTCCAAATATTGGATGGATTGCCATGAAATTTGGTGCAGACATTCCTGGTCCCCTCAGGCGCCATCATTTCATCTTGATTTCAATTTGTCCAATACTTTAATTTATGACCAAATACTAGCTAAACTCAGCTTCAGTTGTACTTCATGTTTTCATGTTTAGTCTTCATTAATATGTGTTAGCATGCTAACATGCTAAACAAAGATGATGAACATGGCAAACATTAAAACTGCTTAGCACCATGGAAGAGTTGCCATTAAGTGCATGTGAACATACTAACTTTAGCATTTACACCAGCTGCAAACTAAATACTGAAAAATTTAGTTTATTACCATATGAAATTAAGAAAAGCTGCAAATCCTCACATCTGAGGATCTGGAAAATTAAACTTGGCATTTTTTCCTAATAAATCGATATAGCTAACGGTTAATTTTCTGTCCGTAAACTAATTGTTTCAAAAGCACTAAAAAGCTTATCTTGTACATTATGTTGCTATTTCGGACTGTCATAAGCTGCTACATCAGGTGAACAGAGAGTGAATTTTATTCATTCACAGTAGGCTTGAATATTTCATCACTACTAATCTCCCCCTGTGAGTCAGAGGATCACATACTGGGGCCAAAGTAATTTCTCGGCACCTCACTTTTTTGGTCATTACCACCACACCACCGGTAGCAAGATGTACGTACACCTTCTGTCAACATGTTATTTTTTGAGATTATGACTTCCCCGCTCCTTCATGAGGAAATTGGGTTGACACAGTAAATTTCTTTTCATTTAAGCAGCCTTAATACTTAATGCTGTTTTGTCTGCCCCTGGGGCCCACTGAGTGCGCTTTGCACTTTTCTGGGCTGGCACAGATTCTCATTACCAATGGAAAAACTTCCCGTGTACATGTAAAACAGAGTAACCTGATCCCGAGACTCGAAAATAGTTTGCGGGAGACTTAACATCCTCCACAATCTGGTGGAGGCGATGCTGCTTCCCAAGAAGAGTCACATAAATAGAAAACGGCCCAGCAGGCAATGTAAAGAAACCACATGTGCTCATTTAACACCTATAAATATCCGAGGTGAGGTTAACATTATCTGTTTGCTCTAGTGAGAGGAATTCTGGGTAATCATAGAAGACAAAGGGACTTGCAGCGTGGTTTTATCTCTGCTCATTTTTATTTAGTTGTGATTTCTTGCCTAAGCTGTACCCTCTTCAAATAGAGTTAAATTGTCTCAGGTGAGGGCTGATTTTTGGAGATAAAAACCAGCCACCTTAACAGTCAGTATGTTTGAAAGTTGTTTGGCTGCAGAAGATCTTATCCAGGATATCTGGAAGATTTGCGCGTAGGCAAATTGCACAGTCTCACAGTTACTAGGGTGCTGGAAACCTGTAAACGCTGATGACACCTACTCCATCACAAGAATGGGAGTGCAAAATGTTTACAAGACATCATCTGCTGTGTGCTGAAGGAAGTTATTTCTTACTCCCTGGTGAGATAATCTATTTTCACCAGCAACTTGTCACGCTGGAGCCACCCGAACAGAAAATCAAATCCCCAACACACTGGATAATGGGCCTTTGAATCCTTCAGGACCAGTGATTGTGATTGTGTCTTCGTTCATTGGAAAGCAGTTCCAATTCAGCAATGTGTGTTTGTTTGGGCATATTGGTGCTGTGTGCACGTGTGTGTATGTGTGAGCTCGTGTGAGTAAACGCTCTGTGTGCCTTTTATGAGCTCGTCTGAGTGATTTCCCAGTGAGAGTGCGTTTTACAGCCGGATTCTTCCAGGATGAGTCTGACTATTTGATAGAACAGCCCCATGGTGGCCTCCCACTCTCCAGCTTAATGAGCATCAAGTCTAACAGGTGGTCCATCAGAGCACTGAGAACAAGAGGAATTAGGCTGTTTGAATGTATGTTGCTTTCTTATGCCAGTTGTGCTCCTTTTTTCTACATCCAGGGAGGAAATTGAATCATAAACACAATATTTCTCGGATCAGCGATTGGCAGCCTAAGATGCTCTGTGGTTTGTTGAGTAAATGATCAAACAATTTTAGAAAACCTGGAAGGTGGTTGCAGTTTATTGACTGATTTAAGGTTGTTGACATTTCGTACACAGTCTGAATTGTACTGTGAACAAGCTGCTCTGTTCATGATCCCACTATTAAGGACTTATAAAACAGGGGCACAATTTATACAGCTGGGGGGGGGAAAGAGCTGTAAAAGTGTTAATTGTTTCCAGTTGCACATCAAGGTTATGTAATGCACACAACATGGGTTTATTACATATTTTGAAAAAATCATTTTTGTGCTATTAAGCCTCATTTGCTTAAATTAATTATTCACAAACCCTGTGGTATACGCTAAGCATGTTCAGTGTTGGCAGCCATCCAATGTAGTTCCATTTTTAATATTTTTGTAAATGTTTTACTTTAAATGCCAAATTACTTAGTTACAGAAAGCTGTGTTTTCAGTATTCTCACTTTTAAACCTAAGGTATTACAACCACACTCTAACTTCCCTTGCTGTTTCTTCAACATGCTGTCAAGGAAAGTTATAATAACTATATCTATTGGTGGCCGTGTGGGTCTGGCGATTGTCACTTCATCACTCCAGAGTAAAATAACTCAACAGCTATTTGATGGATTTTTATGAAATTTGGTTCAAATATTCATGGTCCCCAGAGAATGAATCCTAATGAGTGACCTTTCTTCGAGGTTCACATTTGCAGTTGTCTCACACTTCTAGTGCCATCATCATGTCAATTAGCAACTATTAGCACGCTAACATGCTTCTAAAATGGTAAACACTGTAAACATGATACCTGCTAAACCTCGTGAGCTTTGTGTTAGCATGCAACACTCAGGTCATGTACAGCTACAAAGCATGAATTGCGTTGTATCTGAAGTTGATCTAAAACTCTCTTTCAAGAGCAGGCCAGAATAGCAGTACACGACAAGAGTGATCCATCCCTGATCTAGCGTTCATTGACATAAAGAAGAAAAGGGGAAGCAAAAAACAATACACAAAAACAAACAAGTCCCTTACATGTCCCTGACTAAAGGTGTAAAGTTACTTTATACCATGTAACACAGGGGCAACATCTTATTTTCATTCTTGGCTGAATTCACTTCCATTACAAATCTTGAAAGGAGACGAGAAACATAAAAAGGAGGTTTTGCCTTACTTCCAGCTGTAGTTGCTGCTTTGGTAAATGTCTGTGTCATGATGAATAACTCGAGCCTCCGTGAGTCTTCACAGTTTACTCACTTATCTGCGTTATATGGAACTACACTTTTTAGCGCAGCAAGATCCTTATCTCAAATTACTCTCTGTTACACTAAGTATTAATTGGGTTTAGTGAGGTTAATTACTTCAATCGTACTATCTACGTATCTAATCATAATTAGGTCTATATTAATGCTAATAACTCAGCCATAACAAAGATAATATAAACATTGGAAATTAAACCGGATAAATGTGTTTGTGAGGCTGCTCATGTTGCTCATGTTGTTTCTAGACTTTCTTTAGCATCATCATCATCATCATAAGAAAAGTAAAATGCCATCTACGCTAATATAAATTTTGTTCTCTTTTTGTTCTCCTTGCAACTTTTTGGATTCCTCTTTCATGAATTTTTTTTTTAGCTGTGTTGTAATCATTGTACAGGATGAGCAATGTACAGTATTTCGGAGACAAAGCAGAAGTCTGAGCTCATTAGATGATCGTGTTTTAGAATGCATGCAACCATGGGGTGGGGTGGTTTACATG
>JAPMOB010227195.1:0-26177 GCA_029875015.1 Lepomis gibbosus
TGGGTCCCATCCATCAGCAGTTGGTTCATTTGTACTGCCAGGCGTTCATGGAGTGCAGTTAGTTTCTTCAGCCAGTAGGTCATGTCAGGGCCTGGTGCTGTCCATTTCTTCATACCTGCCACTCGTTTGTCGATGTCTCCCGTTGTTATGGTTACTGGATCTTGTTCTGGGAGATTGCTGTGATCTGTTCTTAGATCCACTAGCCACTGACCATTGGTGTTGTGGGATGCCTCTTTCTCCCATATGTTCTTCTAATACTGTTCAGTCTCAGCCCTGGGTGGATCTGATCTTGTGTTATTACTCTGCCACTGAGAGTACACTTTGGATGGTTCGGTGGAGAACATTCCCTTTTCTCCCTTGTATGTCTTTAGGCGGGTAGCCAGAGCAGTAAGTCTTTGCTTGGCAGTCTCCAGAGCCTCAGGTATCGACAGCTTGTTGTATTTCTTAGGTAGCCCCGTCCTTGCACCTTTCTCTAGCTCTGAGAGCGGACTAACATCTCTTCGTGTTGCCTTGATCTTAGCCTCTAGCCTTCTCCTCAATGGGGGGTAATGCTCTTTGTGGCTTGTAGTGTTCATTATATAGCCAAGCATCTCTAGGATTACTGTTGCTGTGACGTCTATCTATCTATCTATCTATCTATCTATGAAACAATTACTTGCAGCCCTAAAATTCACAAATTCACATACAAAACATGTTCAGAGCATATGAAATATCAGTGGTGGTAAAGTATTTAGATCCCTTACCTAAGTAAAAAGTAGTAAAATACTCTGTTGCAAGTAAAAGTCCTGCATTGATAATTTTACTTAATAATTAGGAGGAAAATGTACATAAAGTATCAAAAGTTTAGTACTTGATGCATAACAATGGCCACTGTGATTTGAGAAGCTGGAACCATGAAATGTTTTGGCATTTTTGCATGAAAAATTTTGTTTTTACTACTTTTACTTAAATATAGAATCTTAGATTCTTCCACTAGCGGGGAATCAAGTTTACATTATGTACCATTTCCAATGCAGTTAAATATTTTGTAGACTGAAATATCAGTCATAATTAAAATATTTGTATTAGAACTTCTGTGTGAGTGAATCCTGGTTACTGTACATTAAAGATGATACGTTCTCAGCTACACACATGTAAACTGTCCACCAAAGTGAAAACACATGCATGTGTGTGTGTTGTGTGTGTGTGTGTGTGTGTGTGTGTGGGGACTGGGGTGCAGGAGAGAAAGAGGGAGTGCTGGGGGGATGTGTGCGACAGAGTAGGACCTCCCTGAATGTCTTTCGATCTTGGACGGCTTAGAAGAATTACTGGGACACTGCTTTGGCTGTTAGATAATTACAGGTTCAGATCCACGTCTTAGGGCCAAATCACTTCTGCATGGAAAAAAAAAAGATCACGAAACGTGAGTGTGGTAAAAACAGAAAGTGATGCTTAATGCTGGCTTTGCATGAAGCCAGTAGGCTTGTTCTACTTTGTGGGTGTTTTGGAGGGACTGACATTCAGCAGAATATCAAACAAGAAATAATATAAGGCAGCATACAGTGAACAACAACTACTTGCACAATGCACACAGACGGTATGTTCCTCATCCTCGAGTGAGATCACTAATTTGAGACATTAACTCTGAATATTTGTCTCCACACAGTTGACTCAGCAGTAAATTGTCATCAGCAAATTACTTTTCTCTTCAGAGTTGACGGTGCAGCCGGAGAGAACGTAATGCCGACAGACAGATCGAGTGGAGGTGGAAGAAGAATCTGTCTATCAAACACAAAGCAGTGGCATTTCCATTAATATAATTTGTCGTTCACTTTTATTCATTAGGGAGTTAGCTAGTCATTCCACATGGCAGGTCCATTAACTGTGAAGTGGGGGAACAGGAAGTTTGTTCTGCTGTGTCTTATGGAGCGTTGGTCTTGGGAGATTCGAGCTGCCTGGTAATGCGATGTTTGGAAGATTACATTGAACCTGGTCCTTCTAAATATATATGGAGATAACTGTGCCACATCTCAGTGTGCAATGGTGCGTAGAGAACAACAATTCCAATTTAAAAAGGCAATTAAATTCTGAGAAGTGAAACCAGTATATTATTGACGCACCCAACTGCAGCTTGCTATTATCTTCAGGCTTAACCTTGCTAAATCAGTGTTACATAAACCAAAGTTCTTTGGCTGTTTTAAAAGAGCCGCACTACTTTTTAACCACCACTCTCTTAGGAGTCAGTCGGCACACTCTGCGTCTTGCTTTGAACCCCGATGCACCCTGCGGCGGCAGCCACACTGCTGTCTCTCTAAGCAGAGAGGGAAAAGTCTTGATCTCTGGCAAGTAAGGGAACCCTGTCTTCTCTCTTTTGAGTCATGACTTCAGATGTAGATTCTTGTGATTTGCCAGGTAAAATTAAAGCAAGCTGGAGTGGGTAAGCCATGGATGAATTACTGTGATTTTTATCTTCTTTTATCCACACATCACCCGCCACCTCGACTGATAAATAGGAGAGAATTCAGCACATATTTTCACTGTTAAGCATTCATGTGCAACGTGAAGCTCAAAGGGAACCGTGTACATATTTCACTGCAGCAGACGTGGTTAAGTTTTAGTAAGCATTATGAGGGAGGAGGGTGATCATTTATGGCACGGACAGGAAAGAGAATAATAAAAACTGTGAAAGGGCAGAATGCCAACGAATCATCTACAAAATGAACAGTTCCCATTGTGTGTGTTTCAACACTTTGTATGAAACCTGTTATATTAAATGTCCACTTTAATTTTTGTTATCATTAGCAATGGAAGGTTCAGCAATTCTTTTTGATTAGGCACCAAATTCTCTACAGGATGAAAATGCCAACACAGCAGCAGCCTGCTATAAATAAAAACTATAGATCCTGGAGTAAAGTTAAGCTGGGGTTCAGCACAGCCAAAAACTTCCATCTGTTTATGCTATACAGACATAGGCATTGTCAGAGGAATGCTGTGGCTTTTTTCAGAATTCCATTTTTTTCCTGTTAACCTCAGGAAAAGGGATAACTGCAACTGATCAGGAGATCACTGTGGTGGTGGTGGTGATGGCATGCTTCCCACAAGTGTATGGCTATCTCTGCCAGCTCATACATGTCCTGCCAGCCGCATGCTGCCTGTGTCCTTTTCAGCAGAGTCACGAGAACAGGAGCACTCAGACTCATTTGCATAACGAAATTACCCAGAGCAAGGTCTTTCCACGGATGAATCAACGTCCCCACTCCAGAGACAATCACCGAAACCTCTGTTATTCTTAACCTCTGCCTCTATAACCCACACAACTGGCAGATTCTAAACTCCACTGTATTAGAACTGCGATTTGATTCATTCTGGATCCTTTTATAACATTTAAAAGCTGCAAAAATGACACTTTTTGGGCAAAAGAAATTCAGCTGACGGCCTTTCTTTTTGCTTCAGAATATCCTTCTGATATTGGACATAGCCAAACATGATGCTTTTCTTGGATGTAGACTTGAAGATATTTTAGTGCACCCTCCACTCTATCCCTCAATGAGGAGTCAATAAAACTGTGCCCTGGACTATAAATAAGTGAAATAAAACACAGAGATTGTTTAAACATTAGGAAGAAAGGAATATTTGATATTATACACAAAATGCAAGTATGATTGTCTGTAAAACTGCTAACCACAATCTGTTTGATCTGTAGCAGCAACTTGTACTGTACACCCTTCTAAATGATTGTTTTACTGAGACCCAATAGACTGATAGCGCATCTCTCTGCACCCCATAAATATGTTCAATGAGAGGATGTTTACAGCCATTTTAATGAACACACAGCTCGCTGAACCTGTCCTAGCAACCTGAAAAGATTGTGAATCCCAGAGCTGTAGTTGTGCGTGTATTGTACTGCACATGTGCCAGATTGACAGGCTTGTGTGCCTGTGTGTATTGATGTTTTGCACATAAGCCAGTGCGTCTGTTTATGACTGCGTATGTTTATACATCAACCCCAGTTGTTTTTGATGTGTAACATTTGGTCCTCAGCCTGAGTGTCTCTGATGAGAACCGCAGCTGATCTGGGTTAATGTGTTCTGCAGAGGATTGAGGAGGAGAGTTGAGTCGAGGGATCCTTTAAGCGTCAGACCAGGTCCCTCCGCCTGCTCCTCCTTCTCTCTGCCTTGACTCCTCTGGTAAGTGCACACCAGAGGGGGACTTGTCAATGAAAAAAAGTCTTGCTGATCTTCTGGAACTGTGTATTTCTTTATGTCATGTCTTCAGACAGAGTTAGACAGAATTACACGGTTGCCGTTCATGACGTTCTTGGCTCCACTGCAGTGTGGCAGATGTTCAAATGAGTGGCATTTTCTGCAGATGACATAGACAACTAGAGGAGGGAAATGAGGTAACATGTTTGTGAATACAACTCTTTGAACGGTTACTTAAAATTACCACCAATACATACACCGTTTACATTTTTTTTACAATAGACCTTTTTCATAGCAGATATTTTGACTTGTCATAGCAGGAAAAGCACAGGTGTTACTGACAACTATGACGTTAGCTCTGTTCTTCAAATGTCCCAGTAAGTAATGACAGTGTGACAGCAAACCAGAAGGCACATTATCAGAACCCTGAATCTGAAGCACAACAATAGAATTCAGCCATCATTCATTTTTTCATTACCCGTGTGCATTTCCTACTGTTACATGTCAAAATGTGTTTTGTAAAAAAGGCTTTTGAGTTAAAAAAAAAAAAATTAGTGCACATGGTATTATAGGGTGACCATACGTCCTCTTTTTCCTGGATGTGTCCTCTTTTGGGTCCTAAAAATTGGCATCTGACCGGGATTTCTAAATTGCCCAAAATTTCCAGTTTTCAGCTTTTGCTTTCTTCAGTTGGGTGTCATTGTGTGTGTTTTGCATTGCTTTGACTAATACCAGCACTATTACCTTTCACTCTTTGGTTTAACAGGACTTTTTCTTGCATACCAGTATTTCTCTCAAGCTGGCACGATTCTTGTCTGCCCTTTAAACCAGCAGAGATAGATTAGATCGGGTGAAGTTGGGCAGAGCTATGTTGGGAATTACATAAAGTCATCAGTTTCACCAATTATAATTCAAATTAGCACATATACTATGCAGATTTTGTTTCACATGGGTAAACTCGCTAACAACAGGCAATTGACTTCTGTCCCATTCCCAGTACAGGAGTTTACATTTTCAGTTGGTGTTAAACAAGGGTAGTAAACAGAAGAAAGCAGCATGAAGGCCAGTGACAATGTTAAAGTGGTTGCTGTGTTTAACCCATAGACTATAAAAATAACCATACCATACTGGACAGATGACTGGTGCATTTATGGTGTTTGTGTGTTCTAAAAGAAATCATACAGCCCACGGACCAGACTGCTAATACTACATAAACATATGGATAAGAAAAGGGCTTCATGTTTCCATCACAGAAATCACACCTGGAGAAAATAAATATCCGTGACTACTGAGTCATTAGACCTGGGAATGAATGGCAATGAAAGAAAAACATTTCTGTGACTAATACCATGATATAGAGCAAACAACAACGCAGCAAGTAATGTAACTATTATGTAATTACTGTTAGTTAATTTTTGAAAATTAATTTATATGACAGGGACAGTGTACATTAATTAACATTGCTGCAAATGCACCAGAATTTGCCAAAAGGCTATTTTTCATCCATCGTCCCTGGACAGATCTTAAAATTGTCTACCTAAAAAAACCAACAATAAGAAGATTACAGTGAACGACACAAATATAAAAGAGCAGTAAAACAGATATAACTCTTCAAATCTTGTTGATAAATACAGTGTAGAAGTTTGCTATAATACAGACATTAGGTTAAAAAAAACTATCCACATTGACACAGCAGAGACACAAGTGGCAGCACGGTTGGGTTGAGGGAAGATATTCTTATTAATGCTTAAGTTGTGGGTTAGCAATGGTTGCTACTGCGAAGCTAACATGCAGAGAAAACAAGATGGTCTCAGAGCCAGCTCACCTGCTACTGTAGCTAAGCTAACATCACAAGTATGTCTTGGTAAACTAGACAGTAAGCTGAATGTCCATCATTTAACGTTACCTGACACACAAACCATGGGTGGAACGTCTGCAATATTGTTGTGTGGCGGGGTGTGTGCCACTTTGTTTGTTTCCAATTTACAGAGCTTGGGTTGTGTACAAACACCAGATTTTTCTTTCAGCACACACACAGAACCTGTACTCTTTTCCACTGAAGACAAAACCCAGATGTTAGAGGGTGTTAGTGGGTTTTTAGCCCAGTGTGTAAGGGACATTATGGAGGAGTAAATGGAGAGCGAGGTAGCTGTCAATTGAGCTGAGAAGAGGTATAATAAGTGAAATTAAGTGAAAACACCTGTGTGGGTGCCCCACAGATGTGCAGGGCCTTTAAAGTGGCTATAAAAAATAGTTTTTATAATAATGTATAATGTGAAAAGGGTTGCTCATGAGCATGACAAACCACAGAGAATTTTAACGTGACTCTGTAGTTCCTCTCATTTCTACAGGTTTTTATAGCCATGGACAGAATTATCATCTAGCTGGTGAACAAAGTGAAGCATTTAACGGCAAAAGGGCCAGATATTTCCCTCAGGAGTTGGTGGAAACCAAAATCTGAGCTTAAAGAGAGTCAATATTAGCCTTGAAACAAGACTCCAAGTGAATGGGTAAGTTGCTAAAGTTTGGTGGATGCTAATGTTACTTTAAAAATCCAACTGTGATGTAAAATTCTCCAGTGTTTTGTCAAAATCCTTTCAGTGGCCTGGATGAACTGTGGGACAGAGTGGTACCCTTCAACAATCTCTGTGTGAAGAACAGTAAGATCCTGTTAAACTCGTAAATGAGAGATGAGAGTAGCCATAGATGCTAGAGGGCACTCTCCGAATCAGTTGATTGAATTGCATGAATTACTTAAGACGTTCTTGGGAAAAGAGCTTTTATTGTCTGTCGGATGCCAATTATCAGTCAATTCAATTTTATCAAGATTCTGAATGACATTAGCATAGAGATCCAGTTTAGACCGACAGCCTTGCACATAAAACCACAATCAAATGTGAAATGCTCAGAGTGGTCTCATGGTGTGTCTTGCATCAGCAATAACCCCGCAGTCGGTGAACTCCTACGCTGTAAACATGCTGTTTGATTTATAGTGGGTGAGCACATAGTGGAGAGTGACTAGCCGCTGAATGCTAATGTGCCAAAGTTAAGCCTTGCATACAAATGACTTTGCCCTCTCGCCATTGCCAACACACTTCTCGCACTATTTCTCTTCCTATCCTCTTCTCTTTTTCTCTTTTGTGCCCACTCTCCTGCTCTTGTTGTCACTCTAACTTACTTTTGCGCTCTCTCTTGGGAGAGAAAACACAGTTGACAAATTGTTGGGCTCCTTTCATGCTTTCTACGTGGTGGAATAGTTTCAGTGAAGCCAGCTCCAACATTTTCCTTTGTTCTCCTGCTGTTTTCCTTTCCTCTCAACTCTAACAGTGTTCAGAGCTTAATATTCACATACATGGTGCTTCAGTGTTGAAGTGGCACGACACACCAGAATTTCAGATTAGAGTGATATGGAGGAGACACACATGAAACTCTGTTTGAGGCTAACAGAACCGCACTTAAACTGTAATTTGTCCATATAATGTGGTCAAGAGGATTATGTGTTATTACACATCAGAGAAAACCAATATCCTTTACACTGGTAATAATTACATGTATGAAAGAACAGAGACGAGTGTCATCAGAGACAAACGAGTGGGATAAAGAAAAATGTTTAAAAAATCAGCTGTTTATAAATACATAATACGTTTCATGTGTCATAGCTTGGATTCTGGAATTAAGTGACATACTGCAATGATTTTGTCCTTTGCTTTTTGACACGAAAGTAGATTATCTATGTAATGCACACTACTAAGGGCCCTGGTCAAACAATTCATACTATAATACCCTTTGTTGTTCAAAGATAAAAGGGAAAAAAATGCCAAATTCAACTAGGCCTGATGACAGATCTCAGTGGCAATGGAGATGTTTTGGGCTGCTACTCTGCAACATTCATGAACAACACCAAAATGAAGAAAAAGTGACCCCTGCAGCTTCTGAGGGACTAAAAGATGAGATCAAGCCTGAAAGATCAGTCTTGACACAACAAAACATGTTTAACAAGGGCCATTCATTTAAGATGTCTTCAGTGTAAAAGGACCAAATCTTATCTGACAAGTCCATGGGTTTCACGGTGCATTTTCTAAAACAAGCAGAGTACAACAGCACTGGAACTCTCAGTTCACTCGTGTTTGCCAGCTCACACAAAGCAAGGCGAAGAGATGACAGATACTTAACAAAGGCTGATCGCTCAAAATACCACAATACCACAAGCAGCCTCTACATATTTTCCGTCAAATGTAATGAAATTGGATTTAAATGTTGCATATACACAAGAGCGTCTGCCAGGCCCGATGTACATGGACTGTATGAGACGGTTTAATATGATTGGCCAGTTAAAAAATGAACAAATGTATTTTTTTTCTCTTCATAAAACTAAGAACATGTTTTTCAACTCAGTCCTTTGCTTTTTGGCATTTTGCAGCTCTAACTGAATGTTAGAGCAGGCTATTTTCCATCATCATAATTTCTGTTTTTCAGTGAAAAAGAATAGGGTGCGGCAGACGTTGTTTGCCGTTTTTCCAACTGCCCTAAGCTGGCAAGCAGTTTATCTCAAGCACAATGTTTAAAAATGAAAATTTGCTTTATATGTGCCCCTAGAGCAGATACTTGACTGTACTGTGGTGTACTTCCAGCATACTGATGTGATAACTGCAGTAGCCCATTATTGTTAATCAGGGCTGAATCAGTGACATGTAGTAACATTGTGAAAGAGAGAGCGTATATAAAAACGCACAGTCCACACACAGACGTCTTCATTGCCAAAGCCAGGGAGATAATGAGAAGAGAAAAATGGTTCCAACTTCCATATGAAATTACAGAGAGTGCTCTGATACTGCAGCTCAGCAGCCTCATATCACAAATAATGACCATGAATGAAGTTCCTCCACACACATAATGATGTCTTTTGTCCCTACGTTTTGGGTACCATGGTATTATACAGTTTATCGTCAACTAGGATTACACAGACCTTCTGGCTCGTAACTCCACCACACTCCCCTGTGATGAAGGATACAGTGTCACTGAGGCTCTAATGGGCCCTTTAATCTGCACATCCTTTCAACAGTGCAGCCAGGTGCAGCAGACATGGGTGGGGACAGATGTGGAGGATGTTGAGGAAAATATTTTGACTGGTGATAAACAGTGGCTTGATAGTGTTTGGACATTTTCTGCAACATTTCAATTTTGAAGGAGATTGTTTTGTGCAGGTCTGTGTGTTTGTTTGAGTTTATTTTTTGTCGTGGACATCTGGAAGTGATTCAGTGAAGAATTGTTACTTTTTTTGGACTGAGATCCACTGGTTTTTAAGTTCAATTTGATGTTTGAATTTTTTTCAATAAAGTGTGCCATTTGTACATACACACAAAACCCTACATCTCTCTTGTAAAAATGGTACATCCTGTGCAAACGATATTAATATACAGACTGCTGTCACATAACATGTAGCCAGTAATTGCCCACTGAGGTTACATTGGGGAATTTCCTACAGGGAGTTTCCCTGCTGCTCAGAAGGACCCAAACTACCCTATGTCCAGTGGGAACTTTCTGATCTTCCACAGGCAGAAATGTGAACACTGTCCCTAGAATGTTTTCAATAGATCTGCATCAGGTCTGTTGATCAATAAAATGTTCTAGTTCCAAGCTTCCGACAACGTGCAGCATCCCCGGTGTATTGTTTGCTCTACGGAGGCTTTACCCATGCACCTGAACTTAAAGGGTCTTTCTTTTTCACATAACCTATTAGTTTACATAGGCTGTGACTTTCATGCGTGTTCCCCATAAGTCCGCTAACACCAGCACAACACAGACTCCAACACAAAGTCAACATAAGGATAAAATTCCCCCACATTCCCTCCGGCTAACCGCACCCTGGTATGGCTTGCCACATTATTTTACAGCTAACTCTCAGCTGAACGCGCCTGACTCCACCTGCAGGTGAATCACTGACTTCCTGACAGACAGGAAGAAGCACGTGAAGCTGGGAAAACATGTCTCTGATTCCAGGACAATCATCACCGGTTCCCCTCAAGGCTACTTTATTTCCCCCCCCCTTTCTTCTTCCTGTACACCAACAGCTTCACCTCCGGTCACCAGTCTGTCAAGCTCCTGAAGTTTGCAGTTGACACCACCCTCATTGGACTCATCTCAGGTGGGGAGGAGTCCGCCTACAGGTAGGAGATCGAACATCTGGTGACCTGGTGCAGCCAGAGTAGTCTGGAGCTCAATGCTCAGAAGACAGTGGAGATGGTTGTGGATTTTAGAAAGAGCCCAGCCCCAAAGACAATGATGGTGCACTTCTACACCGCCATCATTGAGTCCATCCTCACCTCCTCCATCACCATCTGGTACGCTGCTGCCACTGCCAGGGACAAGGGCAGGCTGCAGCGTATCATTTGCTCTGCAGAGAAGGTGATTGGCTGCAATCTTCCTTCTCTTCTGGACCTGTACACCTCCAGGACTCTGATGCAGGAAAGATTGCAGCTGACTCCTCCCACCCCGGACACAAACTGTTACAGACTCTCCCCTCTGGCAGGAGGCTGCGGCCCATCAGGACCAAAACCTCTCGCCACAAAAACAGTTTCTTCCCGTCTGCAACTAGCCTCATTAACAAGGCCCAGGTCCCCTACTAACACTCCCCCCTTGTAAATGATAGAAATGTCTCTGCACATGTAAACACGGTTTCATTTCGTATCGGGCACAGACCCGGCACGTTGCAAATATTTGTTGTTCATTGTTGATCTTTGTTGTTGTATATTTTTATGTTGTCAGTTTATATATTTATATGTACACAATATTCTCTTCCATTGCGTTACTTCTGCATGGCACAGAATAATGCAAATGCAAATGATTCCTTCTGATCCATATTACTATCATGTGTACCACCCATAGATTGTGTTTTAAAAGGTACCACCAGAACAATGTCAAAGCCTGCAAGAAATGATGTAATAATGTGGAACAATTTGTTCTACTAGTCAATAGTGAAGAAAGACAGGGGCAGCCAACTACATTAGCATGGATCTGGCATTGTTTGTTTTCTAACGATCGATATAGATTTATTGTCGTTTTACCATTACTCAGATACACAGCTTCTTCCCTGGTCTCAGTCTCTGTAACTTATGTCACCCACATAACAATAATGCAACATAACGGTGCAGGACAACAACATAGTAATGTTGCTTCAGTACAGTAAAGCTGCTGTTACAACAAAGTGCATGGATTAGTTCAATGTCAAGCTGAAAAAAAATGTATGTAATGCTGAAGTGGGAATTTACGTTCCCAGCATTTTGTGTGATGCTATCTCCAGTGTCTCGGTTTCTATTTTGGGGCGATGCTCAGTGCTCACTCTTTACTTTGAGCATGCACAAGAGCACACGGATGCAAAGGTAGGGGTTATAATCCGAAATCTCACCACTACAAGCCAGTGAAAACTATAAATGGCCACTTTAAGAATGC
Source organism: Lepomis gibbosus (assembly GCA_029875015.1). NCBI lineage: Eukaryota > Metazoa > Chordata > Actinopteri > Centrarchiformes > Centrarchidae > Lepomis > Lepomis gibbosus. The sequence goes on from JAPMOB010227195.1 coordinate 11,631, forward strand.
AGAACGACATCTTTTATGACTTCACAGAATTCACAAATTTCTCCTCTATGCTGGAAGCGTTGCTACGACTTGCTGTGTAGATTTCAACACAGAAAAACCCCCAATTGACTTTAACACTAAATTATGGGATCCATTTTTATTGCAAACTTGTATCCTCCTGTTCTATGATGCTGCATGTCTCTCATTAAACACAAACAGATGAATTGAAAATGGCCTGCTGCCATTAACACAATGCATTATTTTTCAATACATCTATCCTAATAATATTCTGTGCTATTTCACAAGTGTAGGTCAGATTACTCGGAGTACCACCCATCCTGTAAACTTTCATACAGTTGTCTGATGTTTTTGATGTTGTAAAAGGAGCTTTCCAAAGATTCAAACTTCTGGAGCTTGGTCCATACTAGAGACTAAAAGCAGGATATCTTGTGCTCTGCTGCTACAATTTTGACCATTCCTTTTATGATCTTTCTCTGTCCCAACTTTATGGAAGTACTATAATAAATCACAGCGTACCCCTTTAATATGAAATGTCTTTTCCGAACCACAAAGTCTGACAGACAATCACATTCTGTCCAGTGTTTCTGAGTTATAAGGACAAAGATCAGAGTGTTAAATAATAGATAATGCAACCTGAACCATTAAGCCAACACATATTGGTTCTCATTTAGTATATGCTGTCCTTTACAGACAGATTACAAATGGGTTGTTTTTTTTTTTCATTTGAAACTGGCGAGGTTTGCTGTACAGGAGAGTGTCACTAATTTATCACTGGGATTGTTGCTGTGAACACTGACGGCAGGCTGTGAATTCCAGACTTTGCATGCGTAGAAGCAATATAAGTGTAATGATGATGATGATGATGATGACCAGTGGGTGGATTAGCCTTGAATTCTTCACTGATAATTGCACAACAAATCATCTAAGCAATTTTCTGTCCTTGCTGCCATCATTCAGTGCAGGTTAAGCAAAGTTCAGGTTAAAAAAATTGTTTTCATAATGGGAGTTATAATTTCAGATATACTCTGATGAAGAAAACAGAACACTTTTACTTTTACACAGTCAAAATGATCATTAAATACTGTCCTTCAAAGACACATGCAGTATACGGCCATGCCTGTGGACATGCCTGTAATGCAGCTGATTTTAATCGTTTAGGTCAGGTTCCTCAACTCAAATTAAGATGAGATAACAGATGATTTGAATTAAATAATACACTTTTTTGTAAATTAAAGAAATTTGAGCAAAGACATTAAAAAGTTACAGTAAACGTTTATATACTAGATTAGAAATGAGTTGTGAAGATGTCTGTGTGAAATAAATGCAGAAATTAGTGGTGCAGTTCTGACAAACATGATGTGTTTACTAACATAGTAAAGTACAGGTATACAGGTATAAGTATGAATAATATATACAATACTATACTGTACATAATAATATATTGAAGTATATAGTGGTATATGCTGTATGGGTATCAGTGGTGGTAACGATCATTTATTGTGCTTGAACACACCAAAAATCCAGCTACTATTCATACAGCCATATACATTAATTAATTCAACTACCATGAGAAGGTGTGGCATTGCAGGGTCCCTGGAACCAGTCCAGTCCAACAAGTCATTTTTACTCTTAGCATGCAACAATGCCAAGACGGCCAAGCACAAAGATGTCTAGCTGGTTTCCCTTTTTTTCTGCAATGAAGAGGGAGAATGAACTTTTGTACTGTGAAACCAAACGCATGATATTTTAGAAATATTTGGCAGCTCAGAATTCAGGATGCTAGGCCTTGCCTTAGGCTGTGTCAATATGTGTGCAGTGCGCTGAATTTGCATGCCTAAAATTAACAAAACCATTTGTTTTGGACAATAACTTAGTGCTTTTAAACCAAGAATGAAAGTCAAAGTCCTGCGATATAATAAAATGACACGGAAACTTTTATGCCTTTGGACCAGGTAACTAATGTGTTTAAGATGTTGAAGAAGTCCTCTGGCAGCCAGTGGGGCTAATTTTCCACTCTATTTGTGCAACACGTTCTCCACTTTCCACTTCCCATAAAGAGTCTTCTTAGGTTCCATCAGAAGTTGTCAAGTGCAACTCTTCTCTGACTTCTTTTCCTTGTGTATCTGGAGGCAGTGATGGAGTTTGTTTACTACTGACAGACACACAAGGACCGCGTTGTCATTGTATGTCTGCGTGAGTTTCAGAGAGTGGGAGCACGCACACCATTACAAACAACAGGATGTGACAATGTAATGCCCAAGTGGGCCTCTCTTTCTCTTTCGGCTTTACACCAACATGTGAACATCTTGAAGCGCTTAATCTCATCAAGGCTTCTTTTTTTCCTTCTCCTCATGTAGCCGCTTGCCTTTAGAAGTGGCTGGACTGAACACACTCCACCCATATGCAGCATCCCAGAAAGTGTGGACCAAGGCCTGTGAGAAACCAATTAGCCTCTGGCTGAATCCTTTGATGATAAGGACACGCGGACAAAGCTGGAAAAACAGCACCTCCTGCAGGAGAGTACCAAAGGAAAGGAAGACCACATACAGGTGTGCTATTTTAGACTCTGGACTGCAGAGAGGAAGTGCTCCACATCGACACAGTAAAATTCACACCCAAAAACTAAAGTAAGGCTGTAGAATAAAGGATTTATTTCTCACTGGAATCATAATCATTGCCAGAAGTGTTTCTTTTCCTGCTCCCAGGGTCCCAGTGAAGAGCTTAGCGACAAGCAATCAAAAGGAGTCCCAGGCAGAGCAAACCTGTTATATGTAGACACACTCGACAGTGTGGAAGCAGCAGCGCTGAGCTCACACATCTCTCTCCCATCCCACTCGCTCACATTACAAAGCCACTGTTCATCCATAAATCTCCACCATCCAGCCATCTGGAGCCCATCTTCACACTCTGACACACAAGCCCCCTCTCACAGGCATTGACCTCACTCGCACAAGTCCCATGTACAAGGTCCCAAGCATGATATCACTCCAGTTTCTCTAATCGTACAAACATAGGCTCATCTGTGCACAGACATGGACTCTCTACATCATACAATACAATGCACACCCACACATGTGTTCGCAGAGTTGACGCATGTGACAGCAAACCAGAGGGGAGGGGTCATGCATTAAACAGTGAGATGACTTAAGAGTGGAAAGTTCTGCAAAGCCAAGCATTTCCATGCTTCAGAGATGAGTTTGACTCTGTCAGCTCGGTTCGATACTGGCTGTTTGGTTTGAGTAACACACAGCTTTGTGTGTGTCAGGCAGGTATTCGTTGCTTCAGTTTCAAAGTCTCCTGCTAGTGAGCTACATTTCACTCAGACAGTTTGCAGTTTAATGTTTTATATTTTCAAGCAAACAGGTGTACGTTCTGGAGGTGCACCAAAACAGAACACATGCAGGAATAGACTGTTGCACAAAATAAAAGACTCAGAACTGTCACATAAATAAAACAATGATCCAAGGCCGAAGCTTTTGTGAAAGCAGAGATACATATGAGCATCAGAAGGTACCCACAGTGTAACAAATGAATGTGAGGATGCTGGAGCTGACAATAGTAAGCTGCTTCATGATTTTGTTTTTACAGTGCTTGGGACAGAACGATCCACATTCACAATAAGATGTAATTAAACATTTATGATTACCACGGTGCAATTGATAAACTTCAGGAACTGGGTAGCTTTTCTACCAGAACATAAAAATCAACAATCAATTTGCAAACAAAATCAAGAGAAGGCACTGCCATGTATTTATTTGTAAAATTATTATTTACTATTATTTATAAAAACAACATATTTCACCAAGATTTTTTAATAGAGGTTAAGAGTACTATTAAATAAATAGAGTGAAAAACATGTAAGAATCAAAGAATTCAAAAACACTGCAAGGCCATTGGAGCAGTTTATCTGTCTTTTAAACAGCTCTATGTTGAACGGTAACCAACATTTTAGGTTTAGTCTAATGCGGAAATAGAGACAGATAAAGAGCTCAAACTACTTTGATGGATAGCCTATGACAGACATTTAATCCCACGCACTCTTGACGAGAGCCATAATGTAAATCAAGTGAGATAACGGCATTATGCAGAGTAAAATATCATGAATTTCCAGTGAAACAAAATTATAATTTGAACAACCAAGATAATTTCAGATACTTACAGTTAAGGGATTTGTATGACAGAGACAGGCAAAGGGTGTATATGGGCTGGACACAACATTTATTAAAACTCATAAGGAGGCACTCATTCCTCCTATTACAAAAAAATATTATTCAAAGTTTAATTTTTCATCCAGTGTCATAAAATGGATGCAATCAAACATTTTAGATAGAAACAATGTGTTCTCATAGAACATAAAACTTCTCAAATGACTGATATTGACTTGTGTCAACCTTGGGTCCTCTGTTGTTCTGTCTGTATATTAATGACCTACCTGAAGTTTGTCCCTCTGCAATAACTTGTCAGATCTACGCTGATGATACGTTCATATATGTACATGCAAAAAACAAGAAGCAAGCTACCAAGGAACTATCAGCTTCTATGGTCAATATCTCTAATTGACTAACAAACTCTTGTTTACATCCTAATACCAGCAAAACTGTGTGCATGTTCTTTTCAAAATCTCTAAACAAAGCTCCAGACCCAGAGTTGCTGTAACAGGAAGAACACTGTCAGTTGTTTATGAGTTAGTATTAGAGTATAATATTAGACACACAACTGACTGATTGAAATCACAAGTTAAAAAGTTGTAAACAGGATTAAATTTAATTTGGTAAATTTCAGACACATTAGGAGTAATTTAGCCTCAAAGTTGTACATCAATGCCATGATATTGTCACATATGAGCTATTGAATGACCAGCTGGACGCAGACAGGAAGGACTGCATTACAGTTAGTAGTACAGTTTATAACCGGGCTTTGAAAACAATAAGAAGTCAAATTCATATCATCATTGTAACATTTTAAAAAACATGTTTTTTTAAACTGGGAAAATATGGTCAGATTTGGTTTAGCCCCCCCCACCACTCAATAAATTTGTTACACAACATCTTAACTCATCTATCAGAGCTACTTCCAGAGGTGACTGTAGAATACCATAGGAAAAGTTCCTTCGGACAGTCAGCCTTTTCCTACCGAGCAGCGTGTACCTGGAATACGATACCTACAGAATTAAGAAACATTTCTTCTCTTACATACCTTTCAAAAGCTATAAAACAGTGGTTCAATATGTAGTCACAATGTGCTGTAATGCTTTTGTAATTGTTTTTATATATTCCTGTACTCACATGTTGATGTAGTCTTTGTGTCATATTATTTGTGCTTGTCTGATTTTTTCTGTGCTTCTGTGTTGTCTGTTAATGATTTTAAGTGCATGTTTTTTTTAATGTTGTCTGTAGGCCATGTTTTAATTTTTTATTCTTATCTATCAACCTGCCAGACACTCCAGATGAAAATTAGTCTGTGTGGCTAAATCTTGCTTCTTTACATTTGGGCATTGTCCTTACGTTCATTAATGTGTACTGTCCCTTTAAAAAAAATATACATATATATATATATATGGTAGTATTCATTGTAAACTGCTTTCTATCAAAGAAACAAGAAATAGTTCCTGTCAAAAGCAAAGTCTGTGGACACTTTTTGTAATTTGGATTTAAAAAGGAAAAACACACGCGGTCATAGTTATACAATGAGAGCATGTTAATGTTGTGCATAAAAAGCAAGCAACAGTCAATGTGAATAAAGGCTTCAGTATTATTATCATTACAAAGCTACTATTAATGGTACCCAGGTTACACTGAATTATTATGCTAATTGCATTCACTGAAAGTTCAAAATAATGTCTTTGTACAAAACCATCAGGATTCAGCGGGTTATGTATGAGGGTGTATCTCACAGACAGAACAGACTCAGTGACATTTAAAGGACATGCAAAGATGAATGTCTTCTATGCAGCAATTAAGCCTTTGCAATGGGTTCTATAATTACTGTAAATGTTATAATGACAGACGTATTACCTCTCCATTTATCTGTGTTACCGAATGTTTGTTAATGTATTCGGGTGGATCAATATTTGAAATCGCTGTTAGTAAACACCCTCGGTAGAAGCTTAAAATTAGTTGAGTTCAACTAAGTTTGGTCCAGTTGAGTTCTGTTCAACTGTATTTTATACCAATTGGGATGAGTGCCACATGAGCAATGGATAGATCCATGGATGGGTGGAAGAGTCAGTCAAAGCCAAATTCCTTAAATTAATTTTGTTGAATTACAAGTGATGTCATGTGTCCTGAGATTTGACCCCATGATGGCTGCATTACAACAAACGTGGGAGTTCCAGGACTACTATTTTCTTGAGAAAATGTAATCACTTTCTTGGTATTTTCACACTGATTTGTTGTGAGAAGTCATAAGGTTGGAAACCATTGGCTTAATCTTTAACAATGTACTTATTATATTTAACAGTACTTTCGACCGCTTGTAGTTTGTCTGTTGACTGGGCAGGTAGTGGACAGTGGGTCTTTTTCACAGAAAACAGCTCCCTGGTGCAGCAGAAAACGAAGCTATGACAGCAGTGAGAGTGAACCAAAACAGCAAAGCTGTGTAGCGGACAGATAAACAAGCTGAAACTCACTATAAAAACCATATAGACGAGGGGTGGGTGATAATTCGTTAGTAGGTTCATCACTATGAGCAATTATCATTTCATAAATTGTCATTATAAAACTATCAATTGCGGCTGCTTTAGGTATTATTGTTTGGCCTAAATGTTTAAGATAATTTTTGTGTTACATTGCCTTTTTTTATTCTTGCACCTCTTTGGCCATGTGTAAGGGGAGAAACCCATCAGCATGTCTGTATACAGTATACGTCCTATAGCTGTCTCTCATCATCTCATAGCTGTCTCAAGTCAGACAGTGGGGAGACTACTGTATTGTGGTGGAGACAGTTACGGCTGAAATTAGATACTGCTACTGGAGCCTGGATAATGTACCATTAATCTGGTGCTCACAGGGCACCGTTTAATAGATATGTGGAAAATAAAGATAAAAAGAAACCACACACACTGGACTCCAGCTGTATTTTCTGCACTGTGCAAAGAAGTTCCTTTCTGTCAGGCTTTGTTGCTGCGACAGACAGATACATCAATAGTATAACATCTATCGAGAGAAAGCTTGTGCACACGGAAAATCTGTAACATCTCTGTTGTCAGTTTTTTATGAACCCATTCACACAATATTCAAGCCTCACAGGGGCAAAGTCAATGTATTTCTAACTTTTTATCCGAAGCAACCTACTGTTCAAATCTTTGCTATACTGAGACCCAAATCCTTGAGCCATCCCGTCTCTATGGCATTGTAACTTGTCCAATACTCACCACGATCACACAGCAATAGACTGTCTTCCTTAGGGAACGTTATATCATGTGTGTTATGATATGATACCTTCATGGATACACGCTTTTTTCCCAGTAGGTTTGGAAACACCAAGGCCCCAGGTGTGAGCGTTTATGAAGCAATTATGTGACACAGAGAATTCCCTTTGTGTCGGTGGCACTGTCTCGTCTTGTGGCTTCGACAGCAGCAAGCTTTAAACTATAATGCATCAGTAGTGATGTTTGCTGTTCTCCAATGATTTGGGTTGTAGTTAAGAAAAGCAATCTGCTGTGGATAATGGATGCATAAAACTGGAAGATGGCTGAGGTGAAATGCCAAAACCATGAACCATGAATATATGTCTCCAATATGAATATTTACTTACTTACTGAGTTATCAAAAGTCAAAACACAAAGTGATGAATTGTTATTTAACCTAGATATAAAATACTTTAACATGAAAAAGCTACCTATGAAAGTTTCAGCTGTAGAGTTGATTTGCTGCAGCTTAGCCATCTTTACTGTATTACAGGAAATTCCACACAGTGAAATCCATGAGACCATCAGCCTTAAAAATGAAGGATAGATACATACTAAGAAACATCTGACTTGATGATCAGAGGTCCTACAAAAATGCAGTCTGGTCTGAATGTACTGTTCCTAAATGAGAAACAATAAAGGCTATAATGGTTATGTTGATCCACATGAAACTGGTTTAAATGGCGATAACATGATCATATTGTACTGATGATAAATACATTGTGTCTCTGAGCTGTGGAATGTGGGATTTTTGTACCTGACAGCTGACCAAAAACAAAAGACACAGTGTTTTGGAAGGGTTTCTGGTGTCACTCACCCATCTAATGAAACAAATACACTCCCATTTGATCAAATGTCTCAATCCACACTGACTCCAAGACACGCCCGTGAGCAGCCAGTGTGCCTATGAGCTTGCTGCCTGCTATGGGCAGAGGGGAAACAATGCTACTTCCTTAAATCCTCATTCAGCCTACTTGAAATCAATTTTTAGTGTCCACTGCCCACTGAGCTCGTCAGGAGATACTGCTGACAGACAGACAGACAGACAGATGGTTCTGATGACAGAGATGGATTGAACGGACCTAGCGCTTCAGTAGTGCACTGCTCACAACTTGCTTTTAACGTGGACTCCCAGAGTCTACAGCCACACTAGCAGCTCTGTGAGGCTGTATTTAGGTACAGCAGTGCTTTGAGCTGATTGCTAACATCTGCATGCTAACACACTCACAGTGTTGATGCTAACAAGCTGATTTTTAGCAGGTCTATTGTTCACCATGTTTACGCTCTATGTTCGGCATGCGAAAATTTGCCAATCAGCACCAGACACAAAGTATGGCTGAAGCTGATGGGAAAGTCATTTGTTTTGCAGGAGCATAATTTAAAATTTCTATAGACATTGAGGAATTTCACTCAATAGGTGAATCTAATAGTCATCGAAATGGGAAAGTGTAAAATTGCAACAATTACAAGAATTACTTCAGAATTCCAGCAACAAATCTATCCTATCTGCTGACACATTGATGTTAATTGGGTATGTTAAAGATGCATAAATGAAAACCAAGTAGCTGTTCCTTTCCCTGGGCTACAATACCTCAAAACTATTGGTGCAAATAATCGTGTATTCTCTGTGGGAAACATAAACCTCATGACATAAATAATAACACAACCCAGATCCCCAGTTTCATTAGACACATTTTTGACAGCAGCAAACAAACTCTGGTGGGAAAGTATGTTTTAATAATCACTTCATGGAATCAAAGAGCAACACATCTGGTAGAGTACCTCTGAAGCCCCACACCGTCCTCTGCTAAACAAGCTAAATTACATAAAATCATTTACACTATGGGACTCACATGTTTCTGATTTGATTTGCTTGGATGCACAGACAATTTGTCTCAAGCTCTCTAATCAGAGTTTATCTTCCACAATAAAAAGAAAGCAGTGGCATCTGCTTAGGTCATGAAAAAGGCCAGTTTATCAGTCTCACCTCCTCCACTCAAGGGCTCAGCACCGAAGCCCGGGGCTCTGTGCTCAGCCCCCTCCCGTTCTCGCTGTACACCCACGACGGCATCCTCTGACATGGAGAAAACTCTGTTGCGACCAATCATCGGCTGGATTTCAAACAGCAAAGAGACTTCATACTGGGAGAAAATCGACAATCTTTTCTGTGCACCACTCTCTCAGCGGTGCACAGAAAACAATCTACCTCTCAATGTCAGTAAAGAAGGAGCTGATTGTTGATTTTTGGAAGAAGGAGGCAAAGACACACACACACAGGTCCACATCAGAGGGGCTGAGGTGGAGCAGGTGAACATTTTCAGGTTCCTGGGAACCTGCATCACAGAGAAAGTGTTGTGGTTATCGCACATCTCCATCGTGATACAGAAAGCTCAGAAACTGCTGTATTTCTTAAGGAAAATTAAGAAGTCAAAATTATCAAGTTCTCATTAACATTTACAGAGGGGCAACAGTAATCATCCTGACTGGAAACATCACAGACAAACATGACTGTCTCAATACTACAAGTACCATATTCTCTCAATACTCTCCTTTGCTCACTTATTTGACAACTGGTTGATAGTGTGTTCCCAAAGCTTCATACTGCATACACAAGAATCTTTAGGCGAGGGACACATTTTTAAAATTAGAATCAGAGATTGTGTGTGTGTGTGTGTGCGTGTTTTGTAGCTAACAGGACCAACGTTAGCTTGTAAAATATAAGTCATTTAGATTGAAGAGCGGAGGCAACCCTTACATGTCCTCCATGTATAAATAAAACAAAGTCACACACATTTACAAAGATTTGGCAGTTAAGTCATATTATGCTCATTGTCATGTTCAGAATTTAATTTAGGGGATCTACCAGAACAGATTTAAATGGTTTAATTTTCAAAAAACACCATATTTTTGTCATACTGCACATTGCTGCAGCACCTCTTTTCACCCTGTGCTGAACGCTCTGTTTTAGCTACACTTCAATTTGATCTTTGTTGGGAGTTACACATGCACAATATAGGACTACTAGCTATTCAGAAGCAGAGTCGGGTGGGTCATGGCAAACAGGGTTAAGTTATTAATTAGTAACAAATTTATCTGTAACATTTTAACTGTGCACTGTCTCTACTTTATGTCCATTGACTGCCTAACTTTCGTAGGGAGGGTGGGAGGAGGCGACGGGTGCACGTCTTGTCACTTGTGCTGCAGCTCAGTTGTGTTTGAGGGTGTACCTGACTAACCTCTACACGAGCATTATGATGTGTGTTACACAGTGACACAGATGGTTTATGGAAGCAAAAGCTGGACTACAATCGAGCTGTTTTCAGGCAGTTAAGGAGCAGTGTTTTCTGTGGGAGGTGGTCAAAGATGGGGTGGACTTCAGGCTTTTTCACTTTGCAAACTTACTACATGCATAAAAACGATAGAACACAATAAAGGAAAGGAAAAAAACGATAGAACACAATAAAGGAAAGGAAAAAGACGCAAATCAAAATATGACCTCTTTAATATAGGCTATCCTTTATTGTTCCCCTAAAATGTTTGGCAGTTGTATTACAGCTATTGATGGTATAGTCACCTTCTATAAACTAATGTACAGAAAACAAAAAAAATACTAATTAAGAAATTTCTTAAATTTTAATGGTGCAGACTTAATAAAATAACGTATTTGCTTGAAGAGAGTTAGTTGGACCCTTGGAAGGACTTTGCAAACAAACTTAGTAATAGATTTACAAATATCTGGTGCACCTGCCAGGTTAGCCCCATCTTTGAAATAATTTCCCAGATCTTCAAAACAACTACAATACCAAGACAGGTTGATTGTATTTTTAACAGATCACAGTACATTCAGATACTATCTGCAATAAATACACAGCATCCCTTTATCCACAGGATTGTTTTTCTCATGTTGAAACCCAGTATAAAAGCGGCTTTGTGCAGCTAATCACAAAATATTTGGTATAATAATATAAATCTGGTAGTAGGTGGGGCGCTCTGACAAACAGATCAGAGCTCAGATGATTGCACAAGCAGAAAGAAAGCAATGACTCATAATCAGTAGCCCCTCACTCATTAGCTGTATGTGCAATCCACACATAGAACTGTGTACATATTTAATCTAGCTTAAATGGTGTAATTTCCTGTGTTTAGGAGAATTTAATTTCACACTAAGCCTTGGCAAAGTAATAGCCTTGGGGGTTTATATCATTTCTGTGTGTGTTTCTTCTCTTTTACGTTTACCTATACAGCTCCTCTGTGGGAGTGGATGTGTAAACAATGGTTAACTTTTAGTATAAAGCCTAGCTAAAGGCATACAAAGCTTCCAAACACACAAAAATTTAAAAAAGCAAAAAAGAACCTGACACCATTTGTGTCTGTTTGTCAGAGAGTTCAGCAGATGAGCTTCTTGTGAGCCAAGTTTTATTTTACTGTACACCCATATGTAACACATATCCTGCACGCTCAACATTTATCTTGGTGTTTACACGTAACAGTCCTCTTATCATAAACTTGGCCATAAAACATAAAGAAACTGTTCACATGTGATACATTATTACATTGGACTTTGGCTTTGAGTTTTGAACAGATGGGTGATAAGGAAAAATTGAGAGAACCCATATTTCCATCGTTGCTTTGATACTGTTGGATTCCACCCTCATCATTGTAGTGGGATATTTAAAAAAGAAAAATGAAAAAGATGCAACTCACTTACATCGTAAAATGTTGCACTCTGCTATAAAGTGTGCTTTTTGCAAAAACAAGAATTACTCATTCTAATTTATGTTTTTAAATAACAAGATGGACATTTCTTAATTTAAATGTGTTTTTTTCTATACAGGATACAACCTCAAATGAAGCACTCATTGCAAAACAACTAAAGTATTAAATCCATGTGAGGGCACCATGCAACCAAAGCATTTTGTCAAAGTTAAATACACCTGAAGTATCTTGTTTTTTTCAGACAGTGTATAGATTACACTTGTCAAAATGCCTAAAGTGATGGCTGCACCATGTCACAGAGTTCTAATAAAAAATGTTTTTATCCAGTCTTTTTTACGTCTACATTCTGAGTGAACAAAACAAGCCAATAACATTTTTCCTAAAACCATATTCAATTGAACAGACTATGAACAACATCAAGTTGTTTCTAATCTCCATGTCTGGAGTAGGGATCATTAAATACTAACGGGTTTACAGTCTGTCATAACAAAGTACATTCAGACCTATAATGATCTACTCAGATGGTAATGACAGCCTCGAGTGAGACAACAATTGCTTGTCATATGTATTGTGAGCCCACACAAGCCAAAACATTCCCTTCTCCGGGGACTTCATGAAAAGCCATCTTAGTGTTACCATCTGAAATCATTGGCTTCAAACTGACAGGAGTTTTGCATTCAGTGTCTGACATCTTAAAAGCCCCCAAACGTTTGTTTTTAATGATTAACTCATGCATGATAGCTGCAACACAATATCCCTCTTTGGTAAGAAATGATTTACAAAAGATTTTAAGAGTACCAAAATAAGAATGAATGCATCTAGTAGGGCAGTGGAGAACAATTGTGAACATTTTTCTGCATTTAAAGATCCCACTAACCAATATAATGCCTTTAATTATGTGTCTGTAAGGATGGTGGGCATGGAAAAAATCTATATCAATTGTAACATTGAGCTAGTGTTACTGTAAGCATTTCTGCTAAGAGAGCACAAGGGTTGTTCTACTGTGAGTGATATCTGGCTTTCAAATATACTTTCAGACTTCACTGGTTGGCAACATAAAACTCAGCATGCAACCCAGAACCAACTAAAAAAAACACAAATGTTTAGGTCAGTTAGAATCGGGCAAATACTGTGCATATTCTCTCCCCCAACCATGATAATGTAATGATGGAATCTTATTGTACAGCCTCATCTAATTGACCCCTCTCAAGACAGAAAGAAATAGGGATTGCATGCAGAAAATAGCCGAGCCTTTTCATTCAGGTACAGTCCAAGAGAATTTATCGACCATGTGGTGTGCAGATTCAAACAATGCTTCAACATACGCTTGAAAAAGAGGAGGTTTGATTCATGGTTTCTTGCTCAACTTGATGGTTCTTATCTTTTTTTCTGACAGCAGTCTTAGCTTTTGAAAACCAAAACAATAAAAACTGGAAACATATGGCGAGATGGAACACAACCAAAATGACCTGCTGTGCTCTCCATTTCTCAGACACAGAAGAGCGTTTGTTTTCAAATGCTTGTTAATGTATTCATTGAATTGGTGTGTTATATGATTGAGATTGGAGAATGAGATCATCGATAGCTAAAGACAGATCAAGTCCAACAACCTAGGAATGACACTGAAGTAGCGTCTTAAAGTGATTGATGGAGGAATTTGTTAAAAAGGTTAAAAGATAGATTTGATTAGTGATTTATTTTGACCTATTTGGGGAATTAAGTTGTGCCAATTTGGAGCAAACAACTTGCAAGTGACCATGGCCCTGGGATCAACTGTTTACAGTACACGTACTGTAGCAATGCCCCCACCTTCTCTACAATCACTACAACATGTTTAAATGCATATTAGCTTTCAAAAGTCAATGAGAGAGCTTATACTGTATTAAATAAATTTTCCAGGCCATTAAGCCTTATTGTTGCCGTTGACATATTGAATAAAAATGACAAAATGTTAGTCAATTCTTTCAGTCAATTCCACAAATAAGGAACATCTTTTTGCTGTGTTTTGGGAGCTTAGTATCATGACAAAAATAAATGAAGTAACACAGACCTGAAATTATCTCAAGGGGATTATTTTCATATGTTAAAAAATATTATTTCAATACTAAACTATTAGCATTTCTTGGATGTTTTTTAATATCTAGCTCAAGAGATAAACAGTTCTATATTGTGAAAATGTGTGTCTAGGGTTTTAAAAAAACTTTCAGGAAACAGGAATGAGAAAATATCTGTTTAAAGAAAGAGATAGAAGTGAGTTAGCCAATAATTAGTCCATTGTGCAAAAGAATGAAAATATCCAGAGTGCACTAAGGAGACATCTGCAAATCTGGGTTTGCTGGTGGGGAATCATAAGCCTCGTTTCCACTGAGTGGTGCGGTACGGTTCAGTACGCTACGGTTCGGGACGGGTCGCTAAACCATGTT
>JAPMOB010227196.1:0-27023 GCA_029875015.1 Lepomis gibbosus
ATAGATAGATAGATAGATAGATAGATAGATAGATAGATAGATAGATAGATAGATAGATAGATAGATAGATAGATAGTGCTCAGAAAGACTAATTTTGGAAATGGAACAAGGAAGACGGGTTCGTTGAGGGAGACAAAGAAGACAAAGAGCTGTTATTGCAGATGAAATTAGGGCTACACTTATAGACCATGTCGTGAACCATGGTCTCTCATTGAGAGAGGCAGGATTAGCCAGGATTAATTATCTGTTGGTAGTGCAGACTGTAGTTAGAGTTTTGCACATGTAACTCCAGTTGTGCTCACTGTCGTTTAGCAATCGAAAAAAACTGTAATAACATTTATGAAATATGTATATACACTAAATAGGGAAATTGATGTAAAGTGTTACCCACATCTTTAACCAAGGAGGGGGAACTCATTATAAGTCTTTACATTTGTACCGTTGTAACCCTAAAGCAGGTACAGTAGGCATGAATTTTCAGGTACCACTGGCAAAGAATTTAAAAAGAAATAGTTTTTATTTTTTAGTCCAGGTTAGACAGTTATCAAATTTTAAAAATACAACTTATAAACACTAACTAAATTTTTTCTTTACTTTCTGTAGCATTTTCAGACCTGTACTCATCACAAAAGTACAATGTTTACTTTAAACTAAGGTAATCTGTGTCTTCTTGCAGCAAGAAACAACTTTTTTGGGTGCATCCTAAAATCTAGGTGAAAATCACTTCATCATCTCTTTTTTATCAAAAAAAGAAGAAAAAACTAAACTAAAAACAATGAGCCTTACATATCCTCAGTTTACTCAATATTTACAATTATGAGTAAGTTTAGATATATCTTCAGTGCTGGGATCTGTGCGTGTGGCAGCAACAAGGATGTTTGTATTCGAGAGTTCAACTAATGATGGCCCTGGGCACTGCAGGCTGAAGGAAATGAGATGTTCAGAGGGGAAAACCCAGGCCTTGGCTCTAACATTAACCTACATGACTGATGTTTACGAATGTCCCTTCTTCTCCCAATCATGGCATAGTACAAAAATAAGACAACTTCGACATCATCCTTACTTATGGTGGCAAATGGCAAAAAGCCATCTTTGGCAAAAGTTTGTTTGGGTGAAGGACATTTGTGTACCACATAAAGGAAGGCAATCTGGAATGCTGAAGTATGAATACTAAAATGTGTGAGTAAATGTGTGGGATGTTTCCTAATACTGAAAAGGGCATGATAAAAAATTAGAATGTAATTTCAAGACACATGAAACTGGTTTTGGAGTTCTTGAACTGTTGAACATGATTCATTCTCGCAGCTGTCTATATCCACACTATACTTCATGGTGTATCGGTGGGCCCGCATGAGAGGTGATAACAGCTCTGCGTGCTTTGGTGAACATTGGCTAAATTCTCACCCTCAGTCATGGTCTGGAAGTACAGTTTGCCACTGTAGCGTCCAAATCCAGCCACGGTGCGGGCCCGGACCTGGAATACGTAGATGCTTCCTGACTTGAGGCCACGGATGACCACTGTGTTGGTCTGGCTCCTGATGGTAGTGGAATTATATTC
The DNA here is from genome assembly GCA_029875015.1 of Lepomis gibbosus. Lineage (NCBI taxonomy): Eukaryota > Metazoa > Chordata > Actinopteri > Centrarchiformes > Centrarchidae > Lepomis > Lepomis gibbosus. The sequence goes on from JAPMOB010227196.1 coordinate 1,559, forward strand.
AGATTGGTCCTAAGAGAAGAAAAATAATATGTTTGGTGCACATTAGTAAATACAGTCCAATTGCAAAGGCTAACAATTTTGAGATGTATAGTATAGTCATTTAAAGACCTCAAAACTATTATGAGAATATTATTGATGGAATAAATTAAGAGTGATCAACATTTATTTATAGGTGAATAATATTGTAAATGTCTGTTAATGTCGCTAAGCACAAAATGCACACATTAAATCTTGTTTTCTTTTAAATTTGGCACTGTGACTGAAATACTGGGAGCAGGAATGGTCTACAAAAAAAAGCAGAGGCACTCATCTCCACATTTATCTTACAAACACCCACAGTAACAACAATAGAACTAATTTGAATAATTTACTACTAAAAAAAACAACATAATGTTTGATAAAGCAGCAGGACTAAAAGAGGCAGACATCCAGCAGCTGCAGTTAAGAAGGTAGATTTGGTGGCAGTTTCAGGTCAGGCGGCATTTCAGAGCTGTATTTCACTGCCATACTCCTCCTCTCCAGAATGCTGACAGGTCTGAGAGCAAAGACTGAGACTGTTTTAGCTGCTCCCTTCAACCCACAGCTCAGTGCGCACTTCTGAGCCACAGCAGGGGCCGGGACAATTGTTTTGACAGCTCTCTTCAGCAGTGTCAGAGAAGGGAATTATACTCAAAAGTGGAACATCTCAGCGTGTAGATGAAAGCTTGACGAATGCTGTGTATATATGCGAGCACACACGTGTTCATATGTGAGATTGTGTTTGTATGTCTGTGAATGGCTGTATGGATTCTAGTGATATTTGTGCTTGAATCAACACACGTGACTGAGTGTTCTTGTGAGAAAGTATGGTGATTTGGTGGAGCTTGCCCCTTGAATACTATTTTTACAGCAGTCGGCGTACCATTGTTTCAACCACAAGTCTCTGCGCATCAATCCCCAGTGGCTCTTACTGCAGGGCTGAGCGCGGTTTCCTTTCCCAGTGACTGACCGTGATTATAATTGAAAGAGAATGAGCAGAAGTTCTAGGCAATGTTCAGAAGCTCTGTCTACATGCCTCCTAGGAGATGTTGTTATGCAAAAGAGCGTGAGGAGAAATTCTGAATTTAAATGTACGACTACACAAAAGAGTCAGTGTTTGCCATTAGCTCTTAATGTATTTGGTTGCATAGGAAAAAAAGTGAAAAGGAACATATGGATTAGTGAGGGCTTGGAGGAAGAATGTGTCCCTGCATCAATCCCTCCACATACCTTTTCATAATACTGTAACTCATAGTCCAGGATGACTCCATTAGGCTGGTCAGGCTGGGACCAGGAGAGGGTGATGCTGTCCACAGTACGACTGACCTGGTGCATTATTGATACTGTAGATGGAGCTGTGAGGAGATAAAGACAGTGTGTTAAGGATGAGTCAAATCAATCACTGCAGTCTTCACAGTCACTAACAAAGAATTTTACAGCATCTTTAATCTCACAGCTAAACAGGTTCTGCAAAGGTTTAATACTTAATGCCATAACATCTATGTAATATACTGTCTACTTTTAGAGAGCCTTACAGCTAGACATGGAACGCACATTGGCAAGTTACAACAGTGGCTAAACCACACAAGCAGCCTCATGGGACTTCCCAGTAACTGTGATTTTCAAGTGATTCATTTGCGCTTGTCATGATAACAAACCACCATCTCCAGATAAATAATTTTAAAATCACCAGACCAACATATGTTACATGAAGCAAGCAACCATTTTGTTGGCCACATAAACAAACAAATAGCATAAATTACAAGAGTACTATACTTTTTGTGAAGCGGTTTTGTCCTCCACATTCTAACTTTACTTAGCTGTAGTTGTTTATGCATATTTCATTGTAAATGACAGTTTTTAAGGGCCATAAAAGAGGTTTCCCATGCAACAAATTGCATGTGTTTTAAATTACTGGCAACAATTCTTCCAATCTAAATTTCTCAATTATTTTCTTACCTTCCAGGCACACATCTGTTTTTTGTGCCTTTTAGGAGGGTATGAAAATCCACATTCAGACATCTTGAAACTTAAAGATTAGTTAATCACCCTTATTTATTTTCCTATGTGATACTGATCATAGACATAGGTTTTAAAAAGTATGTTAACCAAACTTCTTAAGCTTTGAAAAACTGGTGAACATTAACATTTTTAATGCAAAATTTTTGCCTTTATATATATATATATTTTTAATGTACATTTTTATTTTATATTTATGATCGCTTAACTTTTGACTATGTATATGTTATGCACCAAGGCAAATTCCTTGAAAAACCTTCTTGGCAATAAATCTTTTCTGTTGTTGAATCTGGTTTGTTTGCAGCATCCTAAACTACACACCCACAAAGTGCAGAACCACTTACTAATAAAACAACTTCACAAAAATAGCAAGAGACTGCTGACTATGAAGTCCCTGCAAGTTTTTAAAGCATACTAAGATGAACAGAAACCAACACCAAATATTTAAAATGATTGGTATGGTCCTTTAACAGAAGCCAGCAAATTCCTAAAATGTATAATGAACAATGATAATGGTTGACAGATAAACAAGTGGACTTTAATGTCGTTTCATCATATGTGTTGTAAGTTTAATATAAGTATTATATCCACCTTACAAAGACCTTCAATACAAATAATTTGTTTTTATATTATTAATTATAGTCATGCATTTTCTAACAAGTTAGAACATTTTGGAAGTGTTTTTTTTTCAAAATAGTCAGAATAAAAAGATTTTAATTTCTTTTTCTGTACTGGAACAAGGAAAATTATTCCACCCCATTGCTTGATTTTATTCACATATTGTCAAGCAAACACAATGTTAAGACTCAGTAGTAAACAAAATGACTTGTTACATCATGGGTGGTCTGCTATAGTCTTGCATAGCCGGTGACCTAAAACTTTGCACATTCTTTTTTGCACAACCATAAGGTCAGGGGGGGCGTAATCACCTCAAGTCCTCCAACAACCATTAAGATTAGTTCAGGGTGCCGTGGGTCAGTGTAAAGCTAAGAGAAGCTGAAGATAAAAAGCTGTGTCTGGGGAGCCTGGCAAGGCCTGTAGGCTTCTATGTCTGAGCCTGTCTGTATGTGTGAAAGGGTAGAGTGGGTTGGGAGGGGCGCTGGGCAAGATTTATGGACACCAAGCTTCACACTCATCCCCTACAGGCCTGTGCTGCATGCACATGCAGCCCTCAGCCAGAACCACAGTGGCTCCTCTGAATCCCAGCAACAAAGAGAGAAGCCTCTCCACCGACACACGTTCTCTATGGAAAATCAACTGACTGGGAAACTACAACTGACACGCCTCTATGATATAAGATTCTAAGGCTGCATGTGCAAAGGTTTCTAAATCTTCTGCATATAATATTTATTTTGTTGTTGTTCATTCAATGCTTGAAACTGAGTGTCAGGTAAACATGTCCTTGCAGCTGCTGTCCTGAAGCAGGAGAAAATATACAGTGTGAGCGCAGTGAGTCAGAGCCAATGATAAAAAGTCCCTTGTTTAACCTACTCATTCTCATCAGCTAATCAACCCTGCCTTGCATGCCCTCTGACCCAAACAGAAGCATCCATCTGAGACAACAAATTATGATGTCTCATATAAACTGTGATGGTCAAGGGACTGAGTATGTCCTCATGTGCTGCTGCCAGCAGATAATAAATAGATGTTCTGTATTTCATCTCAGCAAAGCACTTACACCGTGATGGCCTGTGACTCGACAGCGTATATACATCATGCCCCTTTTCTGGAGCCAGAGGTACAATGTATACAGTATCCAGTCAGGACTCCAGTTTTAGGAATCTCCGCCATCTCACTGTACTCACTAGTTTGTTTGCAGTCACAAGACGACAGCCTAATAAGGCAAACAGTTACTCTAACAGGAACTCACGAGTATCCCATTACGGATGTACATATATTCAAGACTGCCACATGGCCTTTTCCTGCATAGCATTTCCATTAAACACACGGAGCAGCGATGCCTAGTAACCTGATACGGGGCTAGAGAAACAAAGGCAGCTCATGTATTCATGTACAAAGGATGGACACATGCCAACATGAAAAGCTGTTGGTGGAGAACACTGTGGTTTTCTTCTACTAAAGGACAACTTAGAGACAGCGGGATGGCAGTCTCCATGTCTGAGCTCAAGAAACCGATAAGGGCTGGTGTAACAGAAAACAAATTGAGATTAAATTAAAGAAAGACTTTTAGGGCAACGTCATGCCTGTGTAAAAAAATATATATACTAACTGTTGAAACACTCGGCTTGTAGAGAAAAAAGTAATCCAGCTGTGTTATGTATTTAAAGTCTATTCAGTACATGCATTTCAAGCTAAGCTGACATTCCACCAGTTGACTGTGGAATGTAGCGGTATGCCAAGTCAATGTTTCATTGCAGGAAGGCCTACAGCAATGATACACATATGAAAACCATTTTCATGCATCTAATTCATGTACTCCAAATCTACAAGTCTCCATTGTACTCCAAATCTTAAAGTGTACCTTGAATATTTTTCCCAACTTAATCTATAATTTAAAGGGTCGAGTAAATACTTGGTTTTCATTGAGTCAACATCATTCACTGAGTTATGCCACTAAATACATGTTTCAAGCCATTTTCTTTGTTGTTACAATAATTATTTTTAAATCATGTGAATTGCACGCCATTAAAGACAATTAGAAATGAAAAACAAAGATGTAAAAACATTTCCCAGTCATTTATGTACTGGAAGCTCAACTCATCATGAACTACGTTAAGTCAGATCACTTTCTTCAAAGTGGGTGAGCTCCACTTGGATGCCTTATTTATAGGTTTCTCCATGAATGCCCTATTCATGTTCCTAAAACTAATGAAGCGGTTATAATGACAAAGACAGGGATTGTAAGTTTATATAATTAAATTAAATGGATGAATTGGAAAGATAAATGGCCTTGATGAACATGTCTCTAACAAGGGTAGTCTATGAGTTTCCCATGCAACAGAGGAGGGGAAAGTGGCAGTAGAGTCACAGCCATAAGGGGAGCTGGTGTATCACAGTGAATAAAATATCTTAATCTCAAACGCATTCCTCATCTCCACACCAAAGCTTGAAATGCATCACTGATAAGATGGTGTTTAATTTCCCCAGTTGTTCAGGCATACCGCACGCAACATGGGGTTGTGTGTTTACACCAGTTCAATTGTGGACAGACAGTGTTTAATTCATTTTTAAAATCTCAACTATATCCAAATCTACAAATAGCTCAAAGAAAATCAGAGTGATAATGAACAGTTAATATGCTGGGACCTGGGAGAAACTTTCAAGGTTGTATATTGCATAGTTTAACTGTGATAGGATGGGAGGCTGTTGTCAAAGAATTCAGTTTCAGACCCCACAGCATTACTGAGCCTGGGATCTGATATGAAAGACGCCGCTTTGAGGTGTATTCTAGCATGACGCTCTGGCCTTGGCCCAACAACACAGAATACAAAGGCTCTGTTTTGCCCAACATCTCTAAAAGATGTTTTAGAGTTGTTTGAACACCTAGTGATTTCCCTAATAAATTAAAGTTGGGGTTTACCGGGATATTTCTACTCATTTAAATCCAAGCCGATTAATGGGCCATGCTTCTTCAAGCACACACACACACACACACGCACACACACACACACACATAGGAGAGAGGCTTTTATCAATCCCATTAATTTATGTCTCTATTATCTTTTATTATACTACACTCATTCGGTGGGCTTTTCCACTCTCACTTTGACCATTTCCTTGTTTAATAAAGCTGGACTTAAGCCTCACTAGTACATAAGTACTGACCATGATGGGCATCTTCATTAAGGAAGGCTAGTGAAGCGAGACCACTGTGGATGGATGGCAGCAGAGGGAGCTCAGCCATGGGCACCATGGGTTTTCCAGGAGTGGAGGGGTGCTCCAAGACCTGAAGATACCCACAGTAACTCTGACGTTGAGCCATGCTTCGAGGAGCAGGGGTTAAAAAATTCACAGCAATCAAAACCCTACTGAAAGCAAGAGGCACCACCTCATGGTTTGATACTTTTTGCTTTGGTTCAGTACAGCATAGAAAAAAGGAAACATTTGCTGGCACATGAATCATACGCTTCTGAGAAAGTATATGTTTAAGGCCTTTTATCTGCATCTTTCTAACATCCAAATGTGGCTCTGATATGATTAGATGTTCTGGTACAAAGAGCAATGCTATGATTTGGGGAAGATGGGGGAGGTAGCAAGAACAGGTCAGGGCTCGTAAATCCCTTTTCCTTTTCATTGTAAAAATCAGTTTCCCCACAGTGCAGTCTCTCCCGAAGGGCCCAAACCAGCTGGTCCTCTACCAGGCAGCCTCCCAAACAGGCTGCCACTGCTCCGCTCTCTCTGACTGCCGTCCATTTATGAGCGGCACATTGAGCCGTCTTAAAGGGAGAGGCCCATATTTGCATGTACTTTTAGCATGCTGGCAGCCTGCCCTATTTCCCCAGCTGCAAAGGATTGTGGGTTTTACATCTATAAAGATTTTCCAGTGCAGTAAAGCTACAAAAGTGAGATTTCAGTTCATCAAGCTTTAAACCATCTGCACTGAAAAAGATTGGGGACTATAATACACTCATATACACACCATAAGCTAATTCTAAAATAGGCACTTCAGGGGCTTGAAGAGTTTTCAGATACTTGCAGGGGTTAGGTTTTAAATCTAAGCCAACCTGTCAAATCTGCAGACAGAAGAGATACAACTCAGATAAGCATGTATGGGGACAATGCTGCAGAGGAAATGAGAGACACTTCTTTTGCAGTAACTGAGCTAAATGTCATATAGGGCCCTATTTAAAAGATCTATGGTGCATGGTCTAGAGTGCACAGCGCAAGTGCATTAGGGCGTGTCCAACTCCACTTTTGCAAGTTAAACGGCACATTTCTAGGTGAAAAGTAAGAAGCAAGGTGCAAAGGGATTGTATTTATTCTCTTAAATAATCATAAGTGTGTTTTGGGCAAAACATAGATTAGACCACAGTCTCATCTCCCATTCCCTTTGAAAGCCAGGTGTGCCATCAATTGATAAAGAAGTGTGATCCACACTCACAGCAGAGAAAAAGACAGAGAGAGTATGTGTACTAGTGAGAGACAGGAGTGTAGACAGAAGTGTGAACGTGATAGAAAAACCTTTTTTGATCATAAAGCATAATGTCACTCTACAATTTTGTGGTTCATAAGTGAAGTGTATGAACTGCACTGTTGACTAGGGTCTCTGTTAACAGTGGCAAACAGTGACCAGGTAGATCTGCGTATTGACCATATGACCACGTATGCTCGTCTCCTCTATGAACCATCTGTATCCTCATTGCTGCATTATTATAAACTATAATGAACTGATCGTTGGGTAACATCTCTATCTTCTAGGTAATTTCTTTATTGTGTGTCTTACTGAGTGTTTTATTTAACCATTTGACTATAATTACAGAGGTTGCTGGAACAGAACATCAATTTAAGATTTAGCTCCTGTCCGATCATGTTGGTGTGTCGGGAGATTTCAATAATCAATGAAGTCATGGTCCAGCCTTGTGCATAAAAGTGCTTCACCCTATTTCACCCACCCGCAACCCATACACTATTAATCAGAATGCTCATTTTTAAAACTCGGCATACCTGAACCGCAGATTATCTGCCATGTCCGTAGACATAACTGTAAACATTGTATCACTATAACCTCCTTATGCAAGTGCATCTTAATATCTGTGCACCCTTTAAATACTATTGAATACTACTAACGTTCAACGTTCAAGGTTTTTGTTGGTCACTGGCACAATCGCTTTCTGCTGTCTCAAGATAGCAACGCGATTATAACAATAACAATGCGCCTGACTACACCTCATTTTAAGAGCCCTCCCATGGATTTTTCCGCCAAAGAATGGCGGAAAAATAGCGATGACACTTTCGTTGCACCGTGCATGTAGGACGCACAGTCTGGGTACTGAATACAATCCTCAGTATTGGAGCCACTGTCAGCTGTAAAAGCTAAATTTTTAAATGTAATGTAATGTAAAAGAACATAGAATAGTTTGAATAGATTCTGTAGTTCTGCACTGGTGCTGTTAACAGTTAATGATATAGCAACTTCTATGAAAAAACAAATGGTCCATTTAAACATCCTGAAAGTGTCTTAAAGCAGCCGAATATAGATAGATTGTAACAATACAATTTAAAAAGTCTGTATTTTACAAAGACACAGATCTACTGTGTTAATTTAGCCTTTCAGGGCTGACTGGGGGACAGAGCTGTCCGCCACATCTGAATCACACATCTCTGGTGGAAAACCAGACTTTCTGTATTTAAAAAACATCCAAACTGGTATCTGTGAGGAGAAAAACTCCACAAACTACAGAATGCATATCAATATCCTACAGTGTTGGAAAGGTGAGTGTGGGCTACAAGAACTACAAGCCCATTATTTGACTTTTAGGCTATATTTAGCTATGTCCTGATTCATGCTCATTCACATTCAACAAAAAATCACAGATGGCAGTCAGTCCCACTGCTTCCTACTGTTGCCACTGAGCAGCTCCAAAATACATTTTTTCCAACATAAGCAAGACATGGAAATTGCAGATATAGCACATCTGTTCCAGCTCTCTTAATGCACAGCAATGACCTTTAGCTTAAATCTGAAGTCATGCTTATCTACATAGTATGAGGTTGCTGCAATGAGTGGCACACAAAGCAAGGATTATAAAAGATCACCTCCGCTTATAAAGTTCCTGACCCCAATTCACACATAAAACCTTCAAGAGGATGATGGTGGATGCAAATCGCACGATCAGCGCATGATCCATGTGTGGGAATCAAGACTACATTAAAAAATGAGAGGCATTAGTGACATCTGAGTAGGAGAACAGGGAAATGGCTCGTTGTGTTCAAACCAGAAACTCTAGTGGCAAGACAGCTGCTCAGACAATGACAACTCTGTTTTCACCCACCTTAAAAGGAAGATTTAATATATATGTCACACAGGAATTTAGTGTGAGTTTGGCAAAGAGAAAGGGAGAGAAAGAAAAAGAGAATGTGGCAAGGCTAAGAGAGGCCGAGAGGGGAGTAACATTGTGTGTATCACAGATCCATTTTCTTAATTGCTGTAACTCCATAAAATTCATATAAAAATGATTCAAAAATACAGTGCTGATTGGGTCATGACCTCTTTTTGTTTCATTACCTTTATTTATTATCTTTTATAAATGATCGCCATCATTCTCTTATTTGTATTGAGTAAATAAATGACTGCATTAAAGCATGGTTAATTATTCAGGCATTTCAGCTAATGCACTCGACAATAATTAATTGTATATTAACATTATGTTCCCTTTTACAGTCCATTGGGTGAAAATGGGCCAAGACCTTTTAACCTACATTTATATGCATGCAATGCGCCTACTCTTCTCCTTTCTTCCCTGCGCAAGCTATGAAGAGATCAATGTAATGTAACCAGAAAAAAAACACATGGCTACTGAATGATTTATGAACAAGATCAATCAGTTAACTAATTTTGACAATCCATGCGCTAATTCTCTTCTGGAGAGTCATAATTAAATTCATATTGCATGCATTGGTTATTTAAAGTCACCTGATGAACTACACTGTCAACCCTGCGGCTGCTTACCACACACTTTATCGCTAATCTAACTTGCTGCAGTGCTTGTCTGAATCTGTCTTTGTAAACAGGTTGCTCTGCATCAACAGCAGCATCGTGAATTCAGTGTATGTGTCGCTGCCTGGCTGACTACCAGAGCAGCCTTGTTTCAAGGCTCTGTCAGTACAGAGTTCCAGGTGCACACTGAGGCCTCCTGTCTGTCTGCCTGGCTGACCCACACTGGCACCCACCATATGTGCCCTTCTTAACACCTTCTGTCACTGTCACACGGCACGCCATGTATACTGGTGGTCCATGTCTGACTCTCTGTCTCTCAGCCTCTTTATCTTTCAGTGCCCATCCCTCTATCACTCCTATGTTTTAGAGCTTAAATATTTGAAGTATTTGCTGAAAATACAGTAGCCTGACTTAGTTTTTATTGTTTTATTTAACACGCCTATTAATATTCTCCCTATAGGTAGAATGTATCTCTTGCCATAATTATCTTTTACATGCAGATGACTTCATCAAATGAGAGAGCTGACTTTATACTTTTAAGTGGAATTAGTGATCTTGATTATTTACCATTACTGAGCTAACATGAGGATGTATACATTTTTATGAAACTTGAACAAAATCTCTAGCTAGCTCTGTTCTAAATTTGTTACAAAGAAAGTCACGAAGATTAAAACAGCCTTGCTTAAGATAAAGGCAGGTCATCAACTACAACCCCCTATCATTGCCATTAATGTTCTAATGGACCACATAGAATCTGTACTTTGTTCGTTGGTGGCACTGTTCTAAAGTCAACAGTGTAGTAGCCACACTTGGCTGGCTTGTGTACCAACACATTCTGGCAGTCCCACCTGGCTCTGCACCAGTGCTTTTCACACCAGTGAAGCAGCAAAGTCCCCGGTACCCTGGTTACAGTGGACCTGAGCAATTTGGACAATAATTAAGCCATAAATCGTCCCTAGACCATATGAAAAAGCTACACCCGATTACACCGCCCAGCATCGGAGTAATGAGATTCACTTCCACAATCAGCCAGTTTACCTGATAAGAAACCAATTCAGTTAGCAGTAGACACTGCAGCTCACCTTGAGTTAATGAAATGCCTAAACAAATATGTCCACTTGAATCTAATATGCCCGGCCACTAGAAAATGCAACATGGCATACTGTGTATATGGAGATCTAATATATCTGTTGTGCAAGGCTGAATTATGTTGGTAAATACTGATGGTTTGCATTCATGTAGGAGATAATCTCTTTTCTCTGCACTGAAATTGATGATACAGCAGCTCTACTCCAAGCTAGCAAATAACCGGCAGTCACATTATTAGTTATTAGCTATTATCTGTCTGTGTCTTCATAACTTAAATAAACAGTCTTCTCTGTCTACAGTAAGTGTGTAGTTGTTTTGTAATCCATAAAAGTTTTTTTTTTGGGGAGCTTTACGCATGACTAAATTAATGTAACTGTGTAGGCAGCGGGGTGGGGGGCTATGTTAATGATGTAGCCTATTGGAACAATCTAAACTAAAGTGGTACCAAATGACATCTGGTGTTGTCACTGCTCACTGTTGATCTACCTGATCTTTTCTTGTAAAATATCCACCGTGTCCGTGTTTTGTAATGTAATACCAGATAATATCTTTCCAAATATACTTTGGACTTTACTTAATATACCTGGGCTACCTGCCCGAGTATAGTCTATATGTGGGAAACACTGACTGCAGTTGTGTCAGCATAATCACAATTTTTACTCTCATTCTAAACTATATGAATACTACTCTCTGAGATATATATTTCTCCATGTATGCAGACATAAATAAAATTAAGTAATCCATACATTTACCTTATCTTTTGCACTCTAAAACAGTAATTTTTGAACTAGTTTGCCATAGATGTTTCTTTGCAACTGATTTACACATTATTCAAGTTTCACTAGCTAAGATATTTATTAAATCCCAACCCAATTCTGTTATGCAATTAAATAATTGTAACACCTAGAAACACTATGGTTTTGACCCTCAGTCCCTGACAGAAAGCATCAGATTTGCAACTCTGCCTCACTCCCTCAGCTCATTTAATGTCATGCAAAGAGTAACATTTTATAGACATAGCAAAGCCAAAATAGATGGCTTACTTGTGACTCATTATTATAAAAGCTTGGAGGCACATTTCAAGGTTTCTGCGTATTCAACACAATACAAGTTTTGGGGAATTAGTCATATGCTTATAAAACGGTCTCAAAAGCCATTCAGCACGGCATCTCCTTTTGTGTGGCATTACAGTGTGTAATCAAGCGCCGCACTTTCCAGGGCAATCATGTCCTTTATCACAGAGGAACTGTCGCCAACCACCTACAGAGTGGGAGGATAAGCCCTGTGGGTAATAGAGTGTGGTGGGTGCTTGATTGGGTATGGTGAGTGAGAAGTTTTGCTCACATCTCGCACCACTCTGCTCCCCTGCCCCCACCCCTCACACCAACAAGTCATAGCTGAGGACGGCAGCCGTCCACACAAGAAATGCGACACACTTTCATGTACTTATTTATTTGTTGCTCTCACGGAACACTCCTGCTTCCAGCCCAATGCAAGCTTACTAAGGCTGTTTAACACGCATATATGTGAACAAAATGTCATACTGTCCGGTTTTTGTTTTTCATCTAATGCTCTTATTCTCAGTGTAAAAGTGAGGCAGAAATCTGCCTGAGGTAATTAAGGCTGACATGATGTTTATGTAACCTCCAAGCCTCACAAACCAGATGCAATTATGGGCTCCTGGTCCCTGTGACCCTCGCCCTGTAGCATAGCACCACAAAACTGAAATCCCATGTCCCAGGGGTGAGTCTGGTTTTGCAGGGTGATGGGGGAAGGTGGGAGGGTGGATTGGGGGCAAGCAAGAGTTGAGTTCTTTTCACAGCTCCCTCTGACGGGAGCTCTTGCTACCTAATCCAAAGTGACGGGCACTTCAGTGGAGAGGGTGCAGAGCCCCCCAATTTCCGCCAGGACCCCACGGCAGGGAAAGCAGAGAAGCCAAGGGTTGCTGTGGCAGACTTATTGTGGCCCAGTGAGAAAGAGTGGGGCAGGGGCCTCATTACAACGCTTAACTGCACTCACAGGCCCTCATTAACCCACCACACCAGTGACTCAAATCAAAACAGACAATAAAAAGAGGTCGCACTTTGAATAAAGCCCTCCATTTCAGTGTGACTTAGAGTTTCAGCATTGTAAGTGAGCACTTTATGCAGCTTTTACACAAACAGATTTATGTAAACATTGAAGTTTGCTACAATGGGTCAAGTGTAAAAATGTGTTCATCCAACTTGTATACCGTTGCTGTTTGACTGCTTCCATGTAGACATCTGGACATCTGGGAATTCCAGAGGAAAGTAATGAGAGAGTGAGAGTGCAGTTAAACAAAACCCAATATGTCCGCTGTAGTAAAAGCCCACTAACACAGTGCTTTAGGTAGCTTAGTCATAGAAGACTGCCCTCAGTGCAGGGGGGACGGATGATGAGAGATGACAGGCACTTACGTTTGTTGCCAATGGGATGTAAAGCCAGTGCAAAGATAAAGCCCAGCCTGTATTCCCCCCGCTCATCAGTGCTTGGAGGAGAAAGGCTTGCCACGCCAAATGATGCGTTTCATAGAGACAATTAAAGAGCAAATCAATGATGCTGCCTTTGTGAAATAATTAAGGATGCGGCCGACTTCAACCGCAACCACATAGTGGAAAGCATGCAAGGCCCCAGTAGTTGCTGGAGAGAGATTGAAAGAGATTTTGAGGTGTACTTCTAGAAAATCCTACAGATTAAAAGTTACCCCAGTCACAAAGCAAACCTGTTTTTCATTAGGCCTCAGAACATACTGGAAAACTGGCTTATTTATTTGAAATACTGTTTTAGTTTACAAGGCTCATACACAGTATGTATATAGCTATAGACTTTTTTAAATGCAACACTATAATCAAGTGGGTGAATGAGAATAGAGCTGTAATCACTGAATGAAGTGGAGAGACAGCAGCTAGCCTGCTCTCAGCTCCACAGTCTGAAAACATTGTGATGAGGTCACAGTGTAAAGACCAGCAGGCCATCACATTCTGTCTGTCACATCATCAACGGCACTCTCCTTCCCATTTTAGAGCACTTAATCTGCATACATCACCATACAGGAGAGGAAAGAAACTGACTTAGTATAGGTCTTTGCACTGTGCATTATGTGCTTGTAGAGAAATGAGTGTGATGAAGAGGTGGGGAGAAGAGAAGAGAAAACCACATGGGGAATATAATGACTAAAAAAAGACAGATGGGCCCACTTACCAGCCTGGTTAGTGGTAATGTTGACTGAGGCGTACTGAGGGGAGTAAGGGCTCTGATCTGACACCCCGTTGACAGCCTGCACCTCAAACGTGTACTGTGTGTGGGCCAACAGGTCACTAATGTAGACCCGGGATTCTGTCAGGCCCAGCTGACGGGGCAAAAACTGAACGTTGTCCCCACAACGGGTGCAGCCTCCCCGGCCTCCGCCACAGCTCTTGCAGATGATGTTGAAGACTACGTCCTCGCGGCCCCCCGAATCCCGAGGAGGCATCCACTCCAGCATCACAGAGGTTTCATTCACGCTGGAGATAACAGTTTGTGGAGCTGAAGGGACGGCTAGAAAAGAGAGATTCTGTGGTTAAAAAAAACAATGCACAGCAAATTGTTGTGTTAATTGGTCCAAATTGCAAGTGCATAGTTTGACATTCAAATGCAAATGCATATGTTCCTATGAAAATGGAAAACACCATATATGATAAATAGGGTTCATTATTTAGATTCACATTAAGAACACAGAAAAACGGATCAAACTTGTAAAAATCTGAATACAAAGTAAAACGAACGAAAGAAAGAACAAGGTAGCCTTTTCCTTGAAACAAGGGGGAAAAGTTTGGTGTCAGGAATCACAGTTTAGGGGGTTTGGTGCTACAAAGTAAAGTGATATAAAATGGCCATTTGATGGCACCACTGTATCCGGATCTGCACCACAAACAGCTCACTTGTTCCTTGACCCATAGCCTGACTTTCACTAAAATAAGTTTTTTAACCTGCATTAACAGATTTTTTTCCCTCTTGGGGAAAGCGAAAGCAAGCTGTACACAACCCAATGATTTAATGAAGTCTTATACTTTGATATGGTGAATGTATTAGCGAACAGTTTTTACACATTCAGCATAGAACAATGTGTTTCTGGCCCCAGTCGAATACTCACTCTTCTTTTAGCTCTTTTTTTGGTCTCCAAAACCTCCTAGTATATCACTGTTATTATCTGCTAAATGCTCCACTATGTTCCCTAGGTAGTCACCAACTGTGTCTGTCTGCCACTGGACAGCCACAGCTAGGAAGAAATTGTGCAGTGGGTTTATCATAGCCTTTTCACTGATAACTGCTGCCAGCTGCTTGTCAAAACAAGGCTGATGAGAGCGATGAGAGTGGATAAAAACAGTAAGTTGAGTTGAGGGCCTTAAACCAAAAGAATGAGCAGAGAGATGCTAAAAGGCTCTGTAGAGCTGAGGGTAACTGCAGAGTTTGGTGATAATTCTCTGTGGGTTCATCACTACTAACAACTGCTTTCACATAGTCATAGTCACATAGACATAGTCATGTGATCCATTGTTAATGTAAAAATAGTGATTATAGCCACTTTAAGATATCCTGCTAAATGGACAAAAAGCACAGACTCTCAAAAATTGGTTGAAAAATGTATCAGTAAATTTAATTTGTAGTAGCATTCTGAAGTTTTTCTTCTTTTTGCTAAAACATTGAGGGAAAATATCTTCCAGAAAAGAGAAAAGATTAAAATGGTTGTCACTCAACAGCCACGACTTCAAGAACGCTGTACTTTTGTATGAACTACATTCCATTGCATTGTTCTAATTTTATGATAGAAGATGTGTCTCGTACTTAATGGTGTAGAGGACATAATTACTAATTTCACTAAAATAACCTCTACACAAGAGAAGAGAAAATCCACAAACTACACAGATACCATATCCTCTTGGAGGTTTAAGCTGACTTTGTTCCACGCTGGCAGTGTCTCTTCCCTCGGGATGCCCATTTACATTCTCTCATTTTCCACGCTGGTGTCCACTTTGTCAATTGTTTTCTTAACATCTATTCTTGACAGTTTTCTCATGGAGCATCATATAGGGTTACTGCAGTGGAGAGCAACCAACTGTTTCTCCTGTTGAGACATTCTTCTGCCTCTCAAGCTAGGCATTACGCGGTGGAAACTTTCCACATGGTGCTACATGTTGAGTGACAGACCAAACAAACAAACAGTGAGAACTGTTTATCTTTTACAGCCATGTGCACCTAATTATGGAAGACGTACCCTCCAGAACTAATGAGATAAACAATTCCACTCCGCCCACAACATCCTAAATCTGAATCGATCACTTCTTATTTAAACTCCTTTTAATTGGTAGCAATTAACAGATCTCCGGCTCTGGAAGGATGCCCATTGGAGTGCCCTTCTTGGTGTCTCTCATACATAGAAACATAACTCCTCCTTGGCATTCCCTTCCTGGAGAGGCAGACTAATACCCCCCCCACACACACACACCCCCATTAGCTAACGGGCCGCTCTGATGGGCCCATTCCCTTGCTTTAATCAGGCTGGGCCCTGCTGCGCTTAATACGGGTGACGTGACGCTGCTGCTTTCTCATTCACAACAGCTGCTCGACTCCCAGAGCCAGGCTTATGCAAATCTCCTTTGTTGGAGACCATCAAATCTTTCACCCCCCCCTCTCCCTTTCAACAGGGAGAGTGAGGAAAAAAACACTACCAAAACGTTGAAAGGGGCTTTTTTTCTCACTCCCCCTGTTTTGTTTTAGGTAGACCACACTCTATGTACTGATTCTCTGTCTTTCTCACATCCGCACAAGCCCTCTTCGTCTCTCTCAAATTCTTTCTCCTTCTTCATTCCTTTCTACGAGTCTATCCCTCACGCTCTACCCCTCCCTTGCTTACTTTTGCTTTGGTCTGTCCTTCCGCCTCTCTCTCTGTCATTCTCTCTCTCAACCTTGGTGTCAGCCTCAAATTCAAATTCAAACAGCTTCATTGGCATGACAAGAGATAGTCTGGCCTCGGCTCATTCTCCATGCCTGCACCTTCACAAAGCTATGCGCCCTGGCCCAGTAACCTCTGGTCTGGCTTGGAGTACGGGTTGTGTGATGTTGGGGAGGGGCAGCCGAGCCTTGCGCATTGGGTCAGATCTGTGGACAGACACACTATGGGCATGTCAGCGTCGTGTTCATGTGAGGGACAGCTCTGACAGGGTTTCTCTGTTTGTCGTTACACAGACTACCACTGTCCTTTGATCCCAAGGCATTTCTGCTTTTGGGTGTGAAATGTGTATGTGTCAAAGAGTTCATATTTGAAATCAAAGACTTTGTGGGTATTCATGTCTGTGTACAATGTGAGGAGTGCAAGTGAAAGTTCACATATAACAACCTCAGTGCTAAACATACTTGTGCACGGCATCTGGAGAGGATCTGAGTCGGTACGGTAGTATCCGTTGCGGCAAACGCAGTTAATGGCGCCTTCACTGGTGGTACGGCTGTTGATGGGACACTGCATACAGGGTTCATCTCCTTGAGTCGGCTTGAAAAAGCCCGACGGGCAGGCTGAAAGACAGAGGATGATGTAAAGAATTACAACCACTTTTTTTCAAAGTAGAGAAAACATATATTCATTCCTTTGTATCCAAAACATTTTTATAGTATGACAGTACCAGGCAACTGAGCCTAAAATACAATGTACTAGATACTAAGTACTTTTTTAGTCCATAAAATGTCAGACAAATGTCTATTACAATTTGTCAAGGTGGGTGATTGAAAGATATTGAATTTACAAAAATATAAAACAGAGAATAAAAAATAGTAATAAATTAGTAATTTAGTAATGTGGTAGTTACATCTTGCATTACAATAGAAGCCATCAAGTGACCAGAATTCAAAACAACCGGGGGAAAAAATACAGACCAGGAGTCCAACATGTAAACATATAAATAAACACCAGTGAAGTCTTGCATGTGAAGCAACTTTCTGCAGATATGGCAACATGGCAACATGTTGTAAATTTGCTTTGAATTATTCACCATGCTCTAGTTGCCTGAGAAATCTCTGAAGTGCCCTGCTTTCTGTTAAGAGCCCTTTTAAGGGCCTCTCTGTGGAAACCTGGGAGGAAAGTTACATTCATGATAGAGAGACGATGATGAACTAGCACACCACAGCTGCCATTAAATTCTGTATTTGTGTATCTACTTGCGTGTGGGTGAATCACAGGCTGTATATGGGGTAAATCTGTTTGTACATTGCCATAAGCATCCATCATTGCAGTGATAAACAAACTAACTTAGCTGTCTGAGAAATCCCCTTATCCTCTCCTGAGTCACATTCGGCCTGAACCTTTACTGCTAAAACATAACCTTTTTCCAGCTTTTACACCTGCACCATGTCAAGAGCTTTTTTTATAGCATGGGCTAAACCAGCTACGGTTTTGCTTCAGGTAATCCAGCTCCCACCTGCCCCACCGATAAAGGAGAAAATACACAGGTGTTGTGATAGAGGTGTTAGAAGTACAGTAACATGAAAAATTCACACACAGGACACACTGCATATCTGAAGTTAAAACCCCTCAGGTCTTTCAGTGCTGTTGTTTTTCTTTAGTAACAGTATAAAGAGCATAATAATTTATGGAGGAGAGGAAACAACACAAATGATCTTTTCCAACAATTTATCTATCCTAATAATTTTCTTTAATTTTTATGTTAAACATGATAGGTTTATAGGAATATTTTTTTAATTCACTATCAAAGCTGACTTGTGTTTGCAATATATAAAAGAATATGTCCCACGCATTAAAGGAACCATCTTTTTTCCATTTTCTATATATTTCTAAAACTTACTCTAACATGACAATACAGCCACTATTTCATTCTGAGGCTATACTGGCAATTACAGCTCAACTGTAGCATCTGGAATACGGAAACATCTGCAGCTGTAACTTCCATTTAAAAGAGTTCAAAATCACAAAGCAGAATTATTCCAGGTCCATTCCTAATGTTTTTACTAGACACACCACTGTACTCAGAGACTCTACAGGCCAGAGATTAATACTCTTTTTCCCTCTTGTAACTCAAAGTGCATTACTCAGTGCCATCACCTTCTAAATCTGGCTATTATAATTTTTTTAAACAAAAAGCAATAGACATAAATAAATGACTAAATATATGACTGTAACTGTGTAACGTGATGATGTAACAAAGTCATTTTTGTTGATTTTATTGATACTCTATGAATTCCATTAGTCTAGCTGCATCACCAATTGAAAGAGAGAGTTGTGGTTCAGTATGATCAACTAAAACATATATCTTGAGTGTGGGCATAGTGAAAACAGCTTCACTAACACAGTTTGTTTAAAAGAGAAGCTGTTCTCATTAAAGCAACATTATGTCAAGCATCTTTGACTTCAGTTATCTTTGTTATATTATCACAAATGTCAGTTGCAGAAAAAAGTAATAATAATATGTAATCTTTAAGATCCCGTCACTAATTATTAGCCTTGACATGTTTTTCTCCCATGATTGATGGTGGAAAAGGGTTTGGACACAGAGTGAAACATGGCCTGGACATTCACACTGCCAGTCAACAGGCTCTATGAATGAGACCCAGGCAACAACTATGTGGGGAATTGGGATTGAAACTCGGCAGCACAGTGAAGTCTATGGGAGTTCAGCGCTCAGAGGAGAAACACCAAAGGAAACAGCATAAAGAGGTAGTGAAGAGGGGAAGGAGAGAGGAAAAGTGTAAAGATAGGAACAAAGAGAGGATAGGGGAGAGGTGGGGAGTTTTTCAGCCATGGAATTCAATGTGTTACTGTGCCCACAGTGAATGCATGTGCTGCAACAGTATGCAGACAATAACATAACAATCAAAACAATGACTTTAAAATCTGCAAGGGGAGTAAAATTAAAGAACACAGCTGATTAGTTCTTATAAAGCCCCATTATGCCTTGCTACCACTGTGGTTGTCTTAAAAAAATTCTGTGGTATTTGTTGGACGCAGCCTGGTGGTCAATGCATTTTTCCCCATCAAGCACTGATATAAAGACACTTTTTTTAACTTAAAAAAATCCATTATGTGTTTAACTAGCCAAATACCATCAATATCTTTCCATTGTTGTATTACTTTGTTTTGTCTACTGTTATTTCAGATTTCTGCTTTGTCTGGGTTTTCATATGCTTTTTTATTTTTTTCATTTTTGACCTTGTTTTGTATATACATGCTAAAGAAGAAGCAAACTCAAATATAGGGATAAAAGTCCTTAAATGTACACAGAAAAATATGTTACTTCTCACTTCTTTTACTAAAACTGACAAATATTAAACAGCTGTTCATGTAATCTTAGTCATCTCATTGACATCTTTCTTAAAATATATATTATATTATTATTTTTGTCCAACATGTACTATGTAAGTTGGGCTCACAGTATCAAGATAATTCAAATAGGGCCAAGTGCAATATCCATTACAGTAAAGTAAACAATATGTTTACCAGTAAAATACAATTTACACATGTTGTTGTATTACCCTGTGTGACAAAGTTTTCTCATCTGATACCTCAGAAAGTTAAAACAATCCATGAAAAACATCCAATTTAAGAGGACACAGTATTATATGTCTTGGCATGCCTCTCTGCTCTACCACGGTCATTATTTTGGGGGAAATATTTGGGGAATTTCCAGTTTATACCCAGATGACAGATTTTAAGAGTTGCAAAGTTGTCTGGTGTCAGATGTAGAGAAGCAGAGACGTGGAGAGCAGTGATTAAAAAACAGATCAGAGCTTTAATTCCCTACCTCCCTGCCTGCCCAGATTGCTGCTGTTGAGCTGTTTGATCACCATCCTGGCAGTCTTGCTCAACATGCTAGATAGATGCTGTTTTTTTGGATGTTTCCTCTAAGATATCCTTCTGGCAAGATGAGTTAATTAATGCAACAACATTCATTGACAACAGCTCCTTTTTTGTTCCTGCTTCCTATACTTAAAAGAAACACACACTACTTTTAATATTATTAATGTCATAAAGCAAACTTGCCACATTTTGCTATCAGATCTCTGAGGACTGCAAATGTGGATTCTGGAACAGGGACAAACAATGAAAAGTGGCAAGACGAAGTCAAGAACAAAGGCCAGACAGAAAAGCTCTTAGAGAATTTATAAATACTTCAGACACAGTTTAGAGGTAGCCATCTCAAAACTCCAGATGACCTCAAATTGGTTGCAGAGACATTGTAGGCATATTCTAAAATCTACCATTAAAACAAATGAAAACACTGTCAATAGGATGAGTTCAGTTTCCAATGTTGCTTTATCGTTTAAAAGTTAAGTACTGTATTACATTGCTCTAATATAACACTGAGTCTTAAAGCTCAATCTGAATAATACCTCCCCCACACACATTCCAGACCCCCAGCTGCTTGTGTCTGTCTATGTTTATGACTTTTAATAACATATAGTGGCATAAAAGCTTTAATTAGGGGTTTTAGCTAGACTCACTGAATAAAAATAGTACTGCAAGAGCTTTGAGAGGTAAGTCACTGCGCCAGGGTGCTAGTCAGATTTTACAGCAGGTAATTTACTGGTTGTTTCAAAGGTTTCCTGAATATTACAGCCGGAGAGATTTATAGCACATTGAAGACAAGACCTGCAGCTCAGACTATCTGAATTCTACAAAGTATGTGCATCTGTATGTGACTATTTATGTGCGTGAGAGAGGAGAAACACACACAAGAAGACACGAGAAGGGAAGAAAGACACAAGCAGACTGAAAGACTGAAGAAGGCAGGGAGTGTTGTTTTCAGCAGTGATGCCAACATGACCAGCTATGCTGAAAACCCTCCCTGTGATTCTGGCTCCTATGACCAAATCAACAGTCACACACACACGTAGCACATAAAGAGAGGCCAAACATAGACTGGGCATTTGACATTTCCATCATCACCACCTGGGCAGTGTGCTGTGTGATCACAACCAGACAATCATCTGGCTGATACCAGGTAATCCAGCCTAAGGCCACACCAATTGAGTAAAGGAAGAAAAAAAAAAAAACACCCATCCAGTCCCTTTCACTCATCATCTCTCATCTACATCACCCGACAGAGAGACTCTTTGTCCAGCAGTCCGGGGCATCACAGCAACAACAGCGCACCTCTCCACCAGCCCCCTCTTCCATGTTCCCCCTATTCTCCCTTTTCAGGATGGAATCCACCCTCCCCCAAAACTGCTTTTTTAATGAACACATTAAAGGAGAGACAACGGAGACAAAGACAGGCAAGGTGTATCCGTGTGCGTCTATGTGTGTGTGTCCGTGTGCGTGCGTGTGTGTTTGTGTGTGTGTGTGTGTGTTGTTCAGGGTGTGAAAGAGAAAAAGGGTGGAGGGGTAAAAAAACGGAGGTGCTAGGTTTTGTGAGCACAGCAGGAAAAAGTGCTGAAAGCAGTGAAAATGGCCAGCGTCAGAGGGATTGTGTGTGTGTGCGGATGGTGGGTATTTCCCTGTATTCCATTGTGACCAAAGAAGCCGCTACAGTGAGCAATGTACAAGTATGTAGTTTGCTTTGGTGCTGCCCGTAAAAGCTATTTATATGAATCACTGCAGGAACAGATCAGAGGCTATCATAAAGAGATGTGTTTCTTTTACAAGATATACCACTGTTTAAAATTAGATTAAGCGAAACCTGTTAGCTTTTGCAGTAGCTTTCTCATTAACTCTTACGTCCTACAACCACAACTTACAGACCATCAGCCTCTGAACTGGTCACATCTAAGTCGAGCGTTACCTTGTGAAACGACAGTCATGGCCACAGATTAACCAGAGGAGAGCAGCCTCGAGTTGTATGTCTGTTCCTGGGAGTGAGGACAAATCACCCTATCCCCCCTCTGCCTCAGCACTACCATGGGGAACACTAGCTAGCACTGTTTGCAACACAGGGTCTCTGCAATTCAATTAGGAACGCAGTCCTCCTCACCGTCTAATTCAATCAGGCTTGTGTGAAAGCTATTAGACAACTGGCATTCGCTTCACCCCACACACACACTGGCACACAAATGAGATATTCATTTCTCCCTGTAGGTCTCCATGTCTGGTACAATTAACAGGTCTGGGACTCTGCGTGGCTCCTCGCACTGTAAGCCAGGACAGTGCCAGTGAGTGAGGGGTGACCACTGGTGACCTACAAGGTGTAAATCAGGCTACTCTCAAACTCAAGGAGAGCACAGGGTCATTTAATTGGGTTA
Organism: Lepomis gibbosus; assembly: GCA_029875015.1. NCBI lineage: Eukaryota > Metazoa > Chordata > Actinopteri > Centrarchiformes > Centrarchidae > Lepomis > Lepomis gibbosus. The sequence goes on from JAPMOB010227196.1 coordinate 24,546, forward strand.
TTTTCTAAGGAACTTCTGATGTCCAACGTTTATAAATAAGACACGTTCAGCTCTGAGCAACCAGGGTAGCCACCCTGCATTACCAAATCACTAAAATTACAGGGAAAAAAGGACACAGACACTTCCATGGGCTTACCCAATGACAGAAAAAAACATTACGACCACTTATTTTAATGATCAGGTGCCACTTTTAACTCTATTAACTTTAGTAGTAAATCCCAACCTTCAAGCTTCGGAAAAATGCCTCAATCAACTCCGAGCGACTCAGAGACTCAGACAGAAAAAATGTGATCTGTTTAAGTGTCTTCAAGGGATAAACTCATATTTACTGATCCAAACATCTTCTATAAAAAAAAATCATGCAAACGTGTGTCATTGTGTGAATGTGTGTTTGTGTACAGCAAGGCACAAGGGACATGTGTGTCACGGGGTGTGGGAGGACAGGGGGGTGATTAGAAAGTGACTTTTCCCTCTGTGTCCCTCAGCATTTTGCTCTAAGCTGCATCTTCTCTGCAGTTGTCACAGAGCTCACCACCCCCCCAACAGGCTCCTCTGAGACAGATTAGGAGCCAAAGTGAGCAGCAGATTAGCTGGAAATGTGGGACACCTGGGAAATGAGCTCTGATGGCGCAGGCTACTCGGGAGGGAACACACACACAAACAAAACATGTACAGCGGACATTGAATGAAACTTAGGCCTTGTTCAGACTGCCAGCCAAAATCAATCTTTTGGCATATCCAGATTGTATCCAGATTGATTTTAGAAAGTCTGGATAGCAAAAATCCCATGAAATACGATTTTTGCAAATTGGATCCAAGCGACATTTGGAGGTGGTTTGAAATACATTTCTAATTAGATTTATGTAAATGCGTTCAAGTCTTGACGCTCTGGACACCCAATTCTGATTTTGAAGTTGCGTCACTTGCAACACAACACACAATGATGACGTCAAATCCAGGGTGACGTAAGGGCATCAGTAAACAGAATCCATGCTGCTACTAACAGAGTGGTGTGGAGGAATTGCTGAACGCTAAAATGAACAAGAAAATATATCAACACAGTGTTTGAAAGCCACATCACCAGTGTACGTAGTTACTAACGCCTACATCGTTCCCACAGAAACCTATGCAGATAGGTTGGTGATGTCTGGACACACAAATCTGATCTTATTACTTGTAAATAACAGTGCAGACAGTTTGTCTCAAATATCTGATTAGAGTATCTGATTGAGAAACAAATATGATTTGCATGCAGTCTTAACAAAGCCTAAAAACACACAGGACAGCACCCCAAACACAGCATACACACCCAGAGCGCATTTTATTCCATCTTCTTCTGACACATATACATCAACACATAAATAAGCATAGACCATAAAGAAGAAAGCTGCTAATAAACCCCATCTGGCCACTACCCAGAGGACAATTTCAGCTCATACTGCAGGGGCTTAACCTCATATATGTGGCACATACACAAGGCTCACCATCACAAGGTTTGGTATTTACAAGGACAAAATGAAGCGTGGAACACTGTTCAGAATGTCAGTGGCAGCTAAAAATACTTAAGTACTCTGTACTGTAAGGGAAATATTAGTCATGTAACAACTGGTGTAAATTAATTTCCACTAACTGACCTTACGTCTCATTATCTCCTTAGTAGTGGCCATAAATAACAGCAGCGAGCAACATGGGATAGATATAGTGTGAATATATATAATACATATAATACATATATAATGTGCATGAACTGATTTTCAACTTCTTAAACTCTGCAGAAATTTTCACAGAATTATTAATTATAAAACTATAAAAATGTAAAAAATGTAGAATCATAAATATAGAACATATTCTGTAGCTCTATATAGAAATATACTAAAAGAACTGTAAGCCATTTTTGTAAATGTTTAAAACACAAACAGATACGTGTATGCAACGAAAGCTGCAACCAACAAATTTTCCATTATCAATGAATTCTGAAAATTATTTTTCAATTAATCTTTTTATCTTTAGTCTTACTGTGTCAGAAAATAGAGAAACATGCCCATTACAGTTTCCCAACATAAATAGGTACATAGATGCAAATATTCAAACATTAACTAGAGTGAGATATTAAGTAAAATATTAGTGCGCAAAGAGCAAGTAGATCAGTACTTTGGTGTGTTATAGTACTTTAAGTACACATACACGTCGTACCCCACCCCACTTCCCGAACACTCAGGCTGTCTGGAGTGCGTCATTCCCATGTGGCAAACGTTAGTTTCTTGATTCAAACAACGTTGGCAGTGTGGCCCTCTGTTCAAGACCACAACGCTCTCATGATGATCATCAGGTCATAAATACCAAAGGGAAAAAAAATCAGTGAAAACTATCTTAACCACAGTATTTCCATACTGTCTGATAACTACCATCTGTCAATAGAGGAGGAAACAGAGATGAAAGGAGTATATCACTGGAGCCATGCATGCAGCACAGTAATAA
>JAPMOB010227197.1:0-10838 GCA_029875015.1 Lepomis gibbosus
TGTCTGACGTTTGGGAAGTATAAACTACTATAAACTTAGTATAAACACTAACACACATGATGTTATTGTATACAAATGGCTGATGAGTGTGACCATAAAATGAATTGCAGGTGAGAGAGACCCTGGCTGCAGAAACAGGACTCAGTGTACGTGTGGTCCAGGTCTGGTTCCAGAACCAGAGAGCAAAGGTCAGTAAAGCAATGTCAAAGCTGTCAACGCTGTAACAGGACAGTTAAGTTTATATATATATATATGTTTATATATATATATATAAATATATATATATATATATATATATTGTGTGTGTGTGTGCGTGTATGTGTGTGTGTGTGTGTGTGTAAAGAGGAAGGAGGAAGCTAATCTAGCACAAGTGCTACCAAGATTGTCCAATAGCTCTGATTAAATAACATTAGCCTTGTATTATCTCTTGCAGCACTTCCCTCAACCTGAGAAGCACCATGTTCCATGTTTGTATTCAAGTCCACCAACTTGACCTTCCTAATGTATAACAAGAAACGATCACAATGCAGGCAGAATTGACATTGTTATCCAGCTCACATGTGAAAATGGGGATTACTGTCATTTTTTTTGCCAAAGTGCTCAATTGTCTAAAGCATTTCAGTGCTCATCCAAGCTTCAGTGGATCAAGAATTTATAATCTACAATTTGCTCGGCTTGTTAGCAGTTGGGGGAATAAGCTTTGTCAAAGAGTGAATATCCAATAGGCCTTTTATTTCAGTCAATTATCCATCTAGTACATTGCTTGTTTACTCAAGTTACATACTCTACAATAGATCCCTATCAATGCTGAAATGTTTGATTTGAAGATAATTTATTTTGTACTGGTCACTTTTATCATTGCTCCTCAATCAATTGGAGTCTGTGGAATTTATTTTTGGCACAACATGGAAAAAACTCTCAGCATGCTACACAGTGTCACAGTGCTTGACAGCATAAAAAGTATTTAGTGCATAGACAATTTTGATACTTAAGAGATGAGTCTGGTAATACTATAAATTATTATCAACAAATCCCATGTGCAAACCTACTAACAAGTATTGTGTGAGCACAGTATCACAAAGTGAGTACACCCCTCACATTTTTGTAAATATTTGATTATATGTTTTCATGTGACAACACTGAAATGACACTTTGCTGAAATGTAAAGTAGTGAGTGTACAGCTCATATAATAGTGTAAATTTGCTGTCCCCTCAAAATAACACATCACACAGCCATTAATGTCTAAAGTGAGGACATCCCTAAGTGAAAATGTCCAAATTGGGCCCAATAACCATTTCCCTCCCTGGTGTCTTGTGACTCGTTAGTGTTACAAGGTCTCAGGTGTGAGTAGGGAGGTGTGTTAAATTAAATATGGTGAAATGTAGACAGGCCTATCATTCCTTGTGCAAGGTTCATGGTTCAAGTAACCCTTACTTTTAGATTGTCTTCTTTAAAGTAACAACCTTGAATATTTCCATGGGATGTATAGCTGTCATGTTATGTTTCTTGTTGTTTATAATGTACATGCAAATACATTTTTCTAGTAATCGCAATTTGTAATGATCTCAGATACATCTTTTGACCTCTTATTTGTCAATCATGTCACTTACTGATGTCCATGGTTTGAATTACGGGGGGTGATTGGGAGGGTCTGACCCCCCTAGTTAAGGCTTGGACCCCCCCAAAGGAGGCATAACCAACAGTTCAGGGGGGTCTTTCTTACCTGTATATGTAAATATGACAATATATTTTCTGTACTCATACCTTATATTTAAGAATCTTGAAATACAAAATATATTTCGGACACCCTTAAAACGGACCATACAATTTCCTAACATTGAAGTTAGTTGAACGTTTTGTCTGCATCACTCGCAGTGCAGCTGCTCCAGTCCGGTGCTTCACACACTAATAGAGACGCAGCAGGTTAATGTCCGTAGTTAGCTATCTAGCTTCTTTAATAGACTTAACTTTCCTACCTTCAGAGATTCATTATTAGCATTTCTTTTACATAAAAAGAGATTTCTGATAGCCAAGCCTGTAATTTCATATTTTATGTAATTGTTAGCCAACACTGCTGTTTAGGCATGAGCAGTGAAATTGGGGATTAGTTATTGTAGAGATACATTTTTACATTAATATAGAGTTTATTATTTCATTTGAAGTCTTTTGTGAGTCCTTTCTCAACATGGCATTTGTTTTAACTTTGGAAATCACAAAAATTCCAACAACAGTGTATGACTAATGCTTTATGAGATGCAGATTACATCATTCACAGTCAACGTGAGAAAGAGGAAAGGAGATATTTGCTAAAAAAAAGATTAAGTTGAAACTTGAATGAGGGGGGTGATGATGTTCCAGTGGTTAAGACACATTCCTTTGGTGTGAAAGACCTGGGTTCAAATCCCCACTGTGACAAATTCACCAATGTGTCCCTGAGCAAGACACTTCACCCCTAGTTGCTCAGGCATAAATAGCAATTGTAAGTCACTTTGAATTTAAAGCGTTAGCTAAATGAATAAATGTTAATGTAACGAGTATGATAGGAATTAGAGATAATAATGCAGACTGTATTTTATGTGTCTTTAGTTCTGTATCAACACTGTGTGGCTAATTTTGAATGGTCACGCTGTTGTGTGTCTGACTTGCTGGCAGTTTTGCTCTAGAATTCTTGGTGACCTCTGACTACAAAAGTTGTTGTGTGGTGAACTGGTGTAATGAATTTGATTAACCATCTTCTACAGACTGATGACGTTAGTTAAATAAGCAAGGATATTGTAAGCATTCTAAGATTTTAGTTCAGTGAAACCCGCGACTGTGCTATACTTGATTTTCTTTTGGACCTGGAAAACAATTTGACGCTCCCGGTTGTCACCATGTAATTCGCACCCTCCTGATATCTCCATCATTGGTTGTTGATCCTAAACACCACAATATTCAAAGCAGTCAAAGATCTGGGTGATCTCAGGTTTGTTTTGACCAACTAAGGAAATTCCATATCACACTCCAGACCTTTGTTAGTAACTTGGTATTTTTAAATTTACAATCTAAAGAAGGTTGAGAAGTAAGCTCTTTCACATCTGTGTATTATTTTGTTAGTGTCTCTTCAAGAAATGCCTGTCAGCCACATTCTAAGCTTTTTACTTACTTTATTTATTTACAGATGAAGAAGTTAGCCCGCAGACAACAGCAACAGCAGGAGCAACACAACAGCCAAAGGCTAGGCCAAGGTGAGGATTTACCATGTGTGTACATGCTGTACTGGTTAGCTGGCTAACTGCTTTCTCTGATATTAAAAAAAAGAAAAGCACAACATCTACAAGATGTAATCTGACCATTACAATTGTAATGACAATAAGTACTTTGAGCTAGGTAATTTAAGAATTATTTGGACAAACAGATTGAAATATTAAATGTATTATGGGAACAATAAATAGAATAAATAGAGTACAGTCAGTCAGCAAACACACTTTTAGAACTGAGTTCCATACTCTGAAGCCAGAGTGACATCTCTGCTGGTAAATATGATATGAATTTTCCGAAGGCAGGGCTATAAAGTTTGGGCCCCAGCTATGATTCTTGCTGCAGCACAGCTCCTCATAGCAGGCTTATTGCCACTGTGGTCTCACAGCGGATATGAGCAGACAGTTTAGATAAGTGTCTCACTGCTTTGGCAAGCACTGCCACTATCTGTTCAGGGACTTCCAGCATGTCAATATTGGCATAGCAGCATGGTTTATTATAGTGGAAGCTGCTGCTGTTAACCAAATGAGCTAAACAAACCAGCAAATGGGGGTTGTTTGAAGTTGATGTTACAATGAGATGAAGCCTCCTGGATGACTGGTGAGACGCCTTCAAGATCAAACAGCCAGTCAGTTTAAACAATGCATTTACAGTTTATGCTTTCAAAAGAACACATTTGGTGTACAAAAAACATGGATGTACTATCTGTGTTCACATCTGTAGGGATGTTTGGTGCTCAGTGCGAGCAAGAGAGTCCTACTTACCTGTCCTACCTATACAGCCGTACAGGCAAGTAAACAAATATCCATCGAAAAAAAGGAAAAAACAAGAAAGAAAAGAAATTTAAAAAACTGTTACAATAAACATAATAAATAATTCTCTTAAGTGTAGCCACATAAATAAGGAACCTTTAAAATGGACATTCACAAAGTCTTCCACGATAAAATGGCAGCTTATGTGACACTAAAATTAGCAGCAGTTTTCTTCTCTTTTGCTCAGACCATCACATAGAGTATATAATGTGCAGTTAAAGCATATATCAGATCCCTTATCAGCTTAACTTCTGAAGGATCTGTGTGGGTGAGGGAGTGGCATGAGTGAGAGCCTGTGAAGACGAACCCTTGTAGTCCTTTCATGTTAGTTATCATGTGTTTGTAGTAACTGACGGTGTTAGCTAGGTAGCTTAACTGTTATTATTCTATCCAAACAGCTAAACTGTTACCAAAAAGCTTCACTCATTTTCTCTCTCCCTCACCCCCAACTGGTCGAGGCAGATGGCCGCCCACCCTGAGCCATGGTTCTGCTCGAGGTTTCTGCCTCTTAAAAGGAAGTTTTTCCTTGCCTGTGTTGCCTAGTGCTTGCTCATGGTGGGAATTGGTGGTTCTCTGTAAATATCACAGAGCATGAACTAGACCTGCTCTTTATGAAAGCGCTAAGATAACTGTTGTTGTGATTTGGCGCTATATAAATAAAATTGAATTGAATGTGCATTACCACCAATCTCCGGACTGGAATAGAATCTAATCTGCCACATAGCCTGGCAAAACCAACAGGGATCTAGCTTCTGTAAAATGAGAGTTCATTTTCCGGATACGAGACACCTAAAATAACTTTAAAAGTGTAAATGGGACCTGTTAATAGGACCTGCAATGGACTACTGATGTATTTACACCTTATCAATCAATACCTTTTAATAAATAAAAACTTGCATCTATTCAGTCAGGAACAATGAAGCAGTAGTCCAGTGGGTCTCTGAAAAAGTTATTACTTTACTAATTGCAAAAGCAATGTATTACATTACTGGATATTTTACTTGCATCAGTTTGTAACTTTAAATGAGACTTTAAGCTTTAACAAGCGGGCAGACTAGGCTACTATTTCAAGGGATTTTCTGACCATTCAGCAGCTAACTTAGCGTAACCCCCTAACTCCCAGTAAGACAGACTGACCCCTGACCCCTGTCAAAGTGGGATTAGTAATTACAGAAATTCGAATTGCAACCCCTTACACTAAAAGTAATCACATTACTGTAAAGTGTTACTAAGTGATGAGTTACGGCCAAACACTGTTGGACAAGAGGTTAGAATGACAGAGTCAGTGAAGGTGAGATGCCCTAACAAATTTAAAATGACAATGTGTGCATATAGTATATGACAACTGAACTTTTTAACCCTGCTCTCACTTGCCATCACTGACTGTTACAGATGTGATATCAGGTTGTATGGAGGGCCTGCTCAGCTCGTACTCAGGGCATCTACCTCCAAACCAGCAGCAGCTGGTGACCATAGAGCACAACGGCTGCAACACTGACCCATTCCAGCAGGGCCTCACCCCACCGCAGATGCCTGGTGACTACATGAACCCCTACGGTGAGCATCACACCATATAATGATGGAACCTGTGCATGAGTGTTTAGCACTATGGTCTTTATTTTATGTGTTCTCTGTATTCTCCTGCCATATTAAAGTGGACTGGAGTTTCTTGTCCATAGTGGTCTTCAGCTGGAAGCCTATCCAAAGTATTTTCCTACCTGCCATCCAGTGCATGTTGGGAAAGGCCTTCCACAACAATAGAGGACCATAGCAGTGGTTTTACATGTTTTCTTCTTTCCAGGCTTGCATAGATTTCAATTAAATTAAATTTTATTTACATAGCTTCAATTTATGACAGACACTTTTCATTTAGAGCGGGTCTAGACCGTACAACATTAATCTCTCTACAGTATGATATTGTGTATTGCAGAGATGTGAAACTTATAGATTGAAGATTAGGGATGCGGATCGATACCTGGTTCTAAAAGGATCTGGTTCCAAAATTTCTTAAAACCTGAAAATCGTTAAGGTCCAAGCTATTCGATACTGCTATCGAGACTAGCAGGTCCTATAATCAACGTTATGTCTCGAGCGTCAAATCTGGTTTATCTGACTGTTTATCTTCAGTCTGCAGTCTCTGCTGCTCTCTGTCGCCTCCTACATACACACACAGCGCCCAGCAGAGAGAGACGCTGTGCCGTCGCGGTGGAGACGAAGTTAAGTTAACGTTAGCTCCCAACAGGAACACATGCTGAATGATCTGAGAAAATAAAAACTTTAATTACATGAAATTATTGATTTAAAAGACCCAATTTCAGTTGCAAAGACTATGCTTGGAGAACTTTGAACATGCCAATAAAGCCAGCAGATTCTAAGCCAATCAATTAAAATTAAAGAAAAAAAAAAGAAAAAATAACAATTTCCTCCTTAAAGGACTCAGCTGAGAATATGACTCATAACCCAGAAGAAATATAAACATTTTCATATTTGCCAAGGTTAGATGATGAACAGATCAGGACTCTGGATTCACCTGTTTCTATGGCTGAACTCCATGAAGCCTGGCATCCGTTCATGGTTGTTGCATGTTGCCTCCAACGATTCTTGGATGCATCGCGGTGCGGGCGTGGTGGCACTTGACTGGCTGGGAGGGGGGCAGGTCCCCCTGCCATGGGGGCCCGCTTTGGACCCCAGGGTCTGGGGAGTCGGACCTCGGACTTTTGCTCATGTCTGTTGCGGGTGGCATGTCCCTGAGCCTGGTGATCCATTGTCTCCTCTCCTTGCTGGGGCCCTCTTTGGCAGGGGCGGGGCTCCCGCTGCTTCCCCCTGCCAGCTTTCTCACTATGGAGGCATGCGGTAGTCCTGGGGACACATGGCCTGTGTTGTCGGGGTGGGTTTTGGCCCTATTGTTTGGTGGGGGCCGACTTGCGGGGCTGAGCCCCCGTCTGGTTCACAAACTAGGACCACGCCAACGTTAGATTTTATGGTGATTTATTATGATGAATAGTTATGGAAGGAGGGGTCGAGAGGGGAAGGATGAAAGGGGTCGAGCGGGTTGCTTAGGGTTTGCCGGCCGGAGCGGATAGGAACCCGAGGGGTAGAGACTCAGGGTGAACCACAGTTTACATAGCTCCAGTTAAAGGACCAGCCTCACGGGGTTCACGGGGCTTGAGGGCATTGGAGTCCGGGGGAGGCATTTCCTGGTTGGCTTGGAGGGAATAGTTTGCATCCCTAGTTTGCTTTGTTGGCCCTGCTCCCTCGATTCTCTGTTGGCTAGTTGTCGGACGCGTCTTCAGACTGAGGTATAAAGTTGTCAGGATGTGCAGTGTGTGTGTGGAGCAGAGCTGTGGGTGCTCGCATAGTGTGTGGGTTGAGGTCGTCACTTGCGCATTGATGTTGATCATTGCATGGGGTTTTGGTGGTTTGGTTGTTTGTTCAACGACGCTGGAGTGACTGGTCTCTGTTGAGTGTGCGCGGTCGGTCCAGGTGCTGTTCTTCTCCGAGTTCCGTGTTGTTGATTGGTATTTGGATGGACGTTTTTTGGTATTTGTTGGTCGGGGTGGGGATTTCCGTGTTTGCGTCGTGGTGCGCCTGAGAGTAGATTTTTTCCTCCCACCCCTACTGGCTACTTGGGTTCTTGCCTGCCTGTCACTGGGGTCGGTGCAGTGTGGTTGTGGCGTTCCACTATAACTACATTCTGTAACAGGCTTATGCACACACACACATATACACACACAGTCTCACATATAGACACACACACAAACAAACTTAAGTTGTCCCTGGTTGTCACAGGTAGTTACTTATTTAAATTAATTGTTATTATTCCAGCTCTCATGGCTGTTTATTGCTGCTGTTCGGCTGAGGGCTGTTTCACACAACCAAGATGGAGGATAAAGCCGGGATTTTTCAGATATTCTGGCTGAATTTAGCCTTGACTCTGTGTAACGAAAGCAGTAGCACATAAGTTACCTTGGAGATTTTTTCTGTACAGCTAGCCTGCTCCAGACCAGGCTAACAGCCAGACTTAGTTAATCCTGGTGCCTTATCTGTTCAGTCAGCAATCACGGCAATCAGAGACCAGTGTGTTTTTTCAGTTGTTCCATGTTCTCGTCTATGTGCACATTTTTCATTCGCCTGCATTAAAATACCACAGGTAGCCTACATTTTGGCAAAATGGTAGCACATAGTTTCTGGTCATTAGGTTTCATAATTGGAGAAGAAGACGCGTGCAGTGTACTTTACACACAATGAGTGGTATAAAAGCACATAACATAAAAAATAAATAAAGAAAGAAATAACTGGGGCACAGTAGTAATACAACAAATCTATTTTATCTCCATATTTAGGTCCAAGTCCTGCTGGGATTTGGTAATATTTTATGTTGTTCAATTTTTCAAGTGTGTTTAGTTCAGACATGTGACAGTTTGTAAAACACTTATCATTTAGCACAGCAGGAACTCTCACCTGTGGATGTCCTTCAGGTAATAATTACTACATTGCCAGACTGACTGTCAGACTGTAGGACTACAGCCTCATATATTGTTCTATGTTAAATGACTGAAAGTAAACCATCTTCATTCGCTGTTACTCACTGTATGTACAGTATGCTGCACACGTCTTTCCATTTCAGCATCAATAAATCTATGATCGACCATGTGGTCTCGTTAAGCTGTTGTTGCACCTTTATCTGAATTACTTACACCCGGCTTGACATAGTCGCTCCTCCTGAGCCTGGTTTGGCCTTTGTGAAACTGATAAAGCCAGGATGCGCTAATTACACTAGGTCAAGCCTAGCTTTTTCTGTTATCCTGGATTTCTAAATTCTGCTTTTGTGAAACAGCCCTCTGGTTGTTTTTGTTTTGTTTTTTGTTGGTTTGTTGTTTTTTCTCCGCTTAAGCCCCCCTCCCCGTTATCTTGCAGGTGTCATTGCTTTCTGCAATTCGTGTTTCCCTCTGCTATTTCCTGTTGTGCCCACCCCTTGTAGGTGTTGTTCTTTCTCTGTGTTGTCTGTTTGTAGAAAATGCTCTGTCTACAGTCTCTCATCCTGTATGTTTTATACAAAATATCGTTAGTTTGGCATTAGCCAAATGTTACAAACAAGGTAGACTAGAGCATATATTGGTCAGTAGTCTGAAAATTTGGCACATTATTGTAAACTCAGCTGCTGGCTGAGACACACTATCCGCTCTTCCTTTGACCAGGTAACGTTACCTGCAGGCAGTGAATAACAGCAGAGAGGAGGACGAGGGGGACTGATACAGACTGATATCTGAGTTTTAATTCTTTCTAAACATCACTCACTATTGTGATGTCAGATATTGAGTTTATTTGCTGTTGTAAACATTAATGTTGCTGTTCTAGAAAGCTTTTAGCTTTATTAAACATATTCAATTCAGTTGGGCCTGGTCTTAGCAAATAACTGTCACCAAATAATAGTAAAGTATTGGTAGAGGTATCGATAAAGATTTGGATCGTTAAGCAGTCTCAATAAGGGTATCAATATCAATAAAAATTTACGATCCCCATCCCTATTGAAGATACTATCAAGTTGCATTATAGGAAATTTAGGATCCAGTGTTTTTGGAGCTTAACCCATACCAGGGACCAGACATCAGGATATCTCTGCCTTTGTTGCTTTGATTCTGACCATTCAATTTTTAAACTGTCTCTTCTGAATCCACAACTTTGTGGAAGTGCAATGCTAAATCAGTGGAATACCTCTTTAATGTGCGGAAAGTCAACATACTTCACAGTTGGACTTCAGAATATCAACAGTGGGTTGAGGAAAATTTTAAGCACCAACACTCAGTGCTAGAATATATTTAGTGAGTATATCTTATGCAAGGACCAGATTGAGACAAACCAACCAACTCAGCTGTTCGATAATGTAAACAGTTCAGTCTTGTGGTTCTCTCTGATGTAATGACCCATCCCCTGTGTTCTCATCCTCACCATGATGGCATCAATTTCTGGTTCTCACTCTCATTTTATTGGCAGTCATGGGAATTAACCAATAAGGCATGACAGCTGATTAAAAATGGATGACCCATTACGTTGTCATCATTTAGACCCAGTGAGCCCAATAAAACCCAGACACCCAGGAGAGCAGTACTACATAACCCTGCAGTTAAACATGTGGAGAACATTGTGCCTGTACAACCACATACATATGACCAAAATATTTGATATCTGTCTTAGCAAAAAAGAAATGTTCCAAATGTTTTCCACTAACAAAGCTCATTTTGTGCTATGGTCACTTACATATTTTAGTATTTAAATGTTAAGTGTGTAAGTTTCATTGCCAGCTAGTGGTGAAGCATGTAAGATAGCTCCAGTGGCCGACAAAAGAGAATAGCCAGTCAAGAAATTAGGTTTTCTAGATAGATATAAGAAATTATATTTTACTTAAGAAGTAAAATATAATTACTTGGGTAGTTTTTTTACTAAAATGAATCCTTTTTTTATTGCCTGTGTGTGAAGGGGTTGTAATCTGATATTAAAATGATCCACTTGCCGGGTTTGGCTATTAACTCTGAAGGCAGGTATTCCTATTCGAAGGCTCCGGGTCGGATTTTCTGCAAAATCCAGTGACTGACACCTGCATACGCGCTCCCGAGCCTCTCGTTGTTTCTACTGACTTTGAACACAGCAGCGACGACACTGCAACTTATGACATGGAGTCTCCTAACACTAAAAAAGACCTGCTCCCAGCACAACACAGACTCCAACATAAACTCCACATAAGGATAAAAAACAAAAAATAGTTTTATCTGCTGAAGCTCGTCGGG
>JAPMOB010227206.1:0-52005 GCA_029875015.1 Lepomis gibbosus
TGTGTGTGTGTGTGTGTGTTTGCGCAAAATCGTGTTAAAACCATGTTTTTTCAAATCTCTAGTCATGCAAAGCCATGCAAGTGAAAGAATATTTCTTCAAGAGGAAATCAAATTATTTGAATGTGGAATGTAAATTTCCAAGCTGCAGGTCAAATTTCCTGTCATTTAAAAAAGAGTTCTGATTGTGTTGCTTCAAACCAGAACTCCTTTCTTTTCTTTTTCTTTTTCAGTTGATGTGGCTGAAACATCTGTTAAAACCTCTCAGCTACTCAAACATTCAATGATATTTTTCAGTGACGATCTGAACTGCTTACCACTTAGAACTCTAACAACAGCTAACACTGATCGTGCAGGCAGGTGGGTGAGTGTCTTGCTCAAGGGCACGTGGGGAAAAGCTAAAAATAATCCCGCTGCTGTCGGGCTAAAATCTGACACACTGGCTCTACAATACCTTGCACTTGCGTGTGAGTGACTGTTTGCCTGTCTGTTTGTATTCAGCTCTACCCAGACTGTGGCTGCTCACATAACTACATTGCATTGACATGGTGATGACAACACTCACACACACACGCACACAATGTCTTCTTAAACTAGAGGTGTGGCCTTTCACCGGTTTGGCTAGACATAACATCCATGCATATACATGGATATTTGTCAACACATACATGTGGACATACACGCAAATCTAGACAGGTAGAAATGCTAATTGCAGCCTCACAGCAAGTGATGTTTGAACACCCAAATCTCAGGTCACAGCAGCCAAAAGAAACTTTTAACACCGCTGACCTCCACACACACAGGAAGAGAGACATGCCACACATGCATGCAATACACATCTCACACAGTCATACAATGTTGAGTGTTATATCAAGGTCGTGTCTATTAAATTTGCACTACCTCCCGTGTGTGTGCATGTGTGTGCGTGTGAATGCTGCATGAGAAGACAGATTGCAGCGGCTGGACTGTGAGGTAAATAAAAGAGGGGGAAGGGTAAAGGGAGACACAGAGACATGGGGTGGGTGGTGGGGTGGAGGGGCAAGTAAGTTAGTGAGTGGCGCTCCTCCCTCCCTCCCTCCCTCCCTCCTTCACTCACTCTCCCACTCACTTGCTCCCCTTCCCCCACCTGGGACTTGAACCCGTGACCCCGCGGTGAATGAGTTCAAGGGAGGCACCGCCATTACTGGGGAAACTGCTAGTATGTGTCCGTGTGTGTGTGTGCTGGCTTGTGCATGTGAGTGAGAGTGTGTTCAAAGTGAACTGAGTTGAGTTCCCTGGCGTGTGTGCGTGTGTTTTTGTGAGAACATATTTAAGGACAGAATTCCAGTGTTTCTTAAAAGTTCATTTTTTTCAATGGGAGTTCTGAATTAGAGGTAAAATCATTAATGCAAATAAATAGTGATGGCCCTTCCCCCCTTCCTTTGCTGCTGGGTGTGTGACCGAGTCTCGCTACCTGGCCCAGACTGGATCAATACTTTAATCTAATTGTCATTCACTTCCACCGGGACTGCACACGGCACATGCAACATGCATGTCTGTACAGGCGACCACATGCATACACACACGTATTCCTAGAAAATAAATGCACTTGGAAAAAAAAAACATCCTTCACACACAAACAGCCAATCACATGAGAAATCATGAATGGAAACCCCCATTGTGAATGCACTGCTATGTTAGCATGCAACCTCGGTGTCCTTTACTACATCCACTTCCATGCTCAACTCCCCACTCTTTCCCTGCCTCCCTGGGCGTTCCTCCTTGGCGTTGCATCATGCATGCACATCAGTGTCGGCAAACATCCGGTGACACACTGTCACATCACATTCATGTCTGCCAGCAAGCAGCCTCTCCCACAAAGTGACAATGGAAAGTAGATGTCAGGGCTGCTCTGGGATCAGAGCCCTGCCGCATGCACAACAATCAACCTGGAAATTGGAAATAAATATTCAGGCTGACTTACCCAACATCCTCTTCTGCAGGAGCTGTAGTGTCTCCGTCCGTCTTTCTCTGCATTCCTCTATCTCTACACCTCCTTCTTTACCCCTCCCATTGAAAAGCCAAGCCACCACTCTCTCTCCTTCATCCTCCGTTCTCATCTTTCACTCACCACCTCTTCTCCAAATCCCTGCTCTTCCTCACTTCCTTCCTTCTCCTTGATTCTCTTCCTCCTCCTACTCCACCTCCTTGTCTGCCGTTTATCACACTCTTTCCCTTTCTTTCTTCCTCTCCGGTGGCTCTCCGATTTCTTCTTCCTGCTGCTGTAAACTGCAGACTGTCTGACGAGAGAGAGAGAGAGAGAGAGAAAGAGAGAGAGGGAGAGGGAGAGGGAGAGAGAGGGGGGCGAGGTTGAGAAAGACCGAGGAGCAAAGGGAAGTGCAAACCAGGACACACACAGCCTCTGTCAGTTTGAATGAATATTGTGCACACTCTGCTTGTCTCTCCTCCCCCCCTCTTTCTCTCTCCCTCTCTCTCTGTCTACCAGACACCCCTCCTCCACTCCTCTCTCGCTTTGCCCTCCTTCGCTATCTCCTCCTCCTCCTCCCTCGCTGCTGCCTTCAAACATGTTCACACTCCAAGACTGACTGACATTATAGAGCTGCACTTACTGACATCCCCCTAAGACACACACACACTTGGCACTCTCCTGGACCCAGACAGTTAACCCTTTTGATGTGACTGCACATCCTGTCTGTTTGGATCAATTATCATCTTCATTTTAGATGCTGTTTTCCAAGTGCCACTCCAATTGTTTCCTAAAATTATTACTAAACTACTACTACTACTAAAGTTCATAAACTGCCAGGTCATTTTATCTGCATCATTCAGAAAATGAATATTTAAATCTAGAAAACACACAATATGTGAATTTACCACAGATTTACTTTTGAAGTTGATGTTTGCACTCACATTTTCACACGTGAAATATCTGAAAGTCTATGCATTTTTGTCTATGTGTGTCATGTAAATTTATTTTACGTGTGCTTGCATGAATTCATCAAATTTCTCACAACATGTGAGCTCGCGGGCTGTTTTGACATTTCATGTCTGACACGTACATCTGGAATATATGAAAATCACAGGTTCTCGTATGAGGTGAGTTTATCAGATGGGAAATGGTGTTTCCCATTGGATTTATCACATGTGAAATGTGATAAGTGCATCACATGTGTGGTGACAGTCAAATGCCATGTCGTACATTATAGATTTGGAATATTCTAAAGATCCCATGTGGTTGAAAGGTTTTTCATCTGTGAAGCTACAGGTAAAAAAAAAAAATATTGCTAGATGATGTCAGATATTTGAAAATCATGTGCAGTGTATTCAAATAGGACAATATATGCAAACTTGATGTTTCAACATGTGACGGTAAACACATTGTACACGTGTGATATATCTGAACATCATGTGAATGTATCAAACAGATGAAAACCATGTGTGCTTATATCATATGAATTAGTGCCCTATCAAAATAAACATGAGAAATGCATTTCTCGCGTTGCTAAATTCACATGTACTTTTTTGTAAGGGTCATGTTCTAAATCTATCTGGAACGACAAGAAAAGGGATCTTTTTAGCAACACTTTCCAAAAATAATTAGAAATGGCAACATTTTGCTTCTGACATTTCTGTTTTCACTTTCACATGTCACGCTTGCTTTGTTTCACATAAGTCAGCTTGTTTCAGGATTTTCTTAAGTCCAGGCACATGATGCTGTTTGAAGCTACAGCGCTGCGACCGTTCTCTGTCCGTCAGCCTGTAGATGATCTCATTCATTAATAGTTATGAAAGAATTTCTTTAAATGTTTCTGCAAAGTAAACTTCTGTTTGTGTGGTTTGCATCCATCAACACCACCCGCACACTGTCCTCTTTACTTGTATTTTCAATTACACCCTGCCTTCACCCTCCTCCATCTTCTGCAACTTAACCCCCACTCTTTCCATCTTCCTCCCTCCTTCCTTAGTTACATATTGATTAGGTCGATTAGTGTGTGTGTGTGTGTGTGTGTGTGTGTGTGGGTGGGTGGGTGAGTTCATACTAGCCTGGTCCTGTTGTGGTCAACGAGGTCAACATGGTGGCCAGACAGACATCCCCACCCCCTTTGGGGTTTTCTATTTTTCTTGGGGGGTGGAGGGTTCCCTGCCTCCTCCATCACCTCCCGCTCTCCCTCCTCAGGGTTAGTGAGTGTTGTCCAGGTAAAGTAAGCGTTGAACTACAACGGCGGCGTTCGTCATGAGCTCTCCCAACAGCTCAGTGGATAGCTGCTGACATAAAATGAATGCAGTGGCTTTTAATGTGTACCACAGCATCACATCATGAGCTTGATGTGTTCATGTGGCAAGAAGTGTGGTCAGACAGTTTTACCACTGAGATGAACATTAAAGCTGTCGTGTTTTTCAAGATATCAGTTTCCAGATTTTGTTGTAATGTCAGGCTGAACCTTCCAAATACCCTCACATTAAAGTGAGGCGTTTTCAAACCATTAGGTGGAAGAAATTGCAATATACCTTAAAGATCAAAATATTTGTTGTCCAAAACGTGCATTTCCTCACGTGAAAATGTTGCAGATTGTTGTTTGAAGACGGTCAGGTGATGTCCCTCCCCTCGCCAATCTTGTCTTTGCATTGAAAGAAAAGAAGAAAAACAGCATGCTTTTCAAACACCACCTGACAGTAACCACCCTCACTGACCCCTCTGGCTAGACTCGCTGTCTGTGTGGAGGAGGGGGCAGGATGGATGGGAGCGCAGGGGTCGATAGAGGTCATAAGGCAAAGATTGAGTGAGATGCACACAGAGGAAGCTTGGAAGAATGCAACACACGAGGGAAGCGACAGACACCACACATTCAGATTTTTGTACCTTTTCACCTACTTACTCGACAAAGAGCTGTGGTTAAACAGCTGAACATGAACATGGTGCTATAACATGAACAGAAGTTGATTATAAAGCAGTATTGAAGAATCTATAATTTGTTTATATTTCAAGACATTAATGCTAAAATTAGCAAACAGAACACAGGAGGTCATAATGCTTTTTAGCAGCAGGGCTCTAGGGGATGGTCAGTCAGCTGTTGAGTCAATCGGTTGTTCCATCCGCCATTTCGGTCCTAACAGAATATCTCAACTACTTTGGTGATCTGCTAAATTTTCCTCTAGCGCCACTATCAGGTTGACATCTTGTCTTTTTGTCGAAATGTCTTCGTTGAACTATTGGACGGATCGCCATCTACTTGAGTGCAGACATTCATGTTCCATTCAAGATCATTTGTAATCACCCTGGTGATTTTTCATCTAGAACCATCACGTTGTCCCATCAGCCTCAACTCTACTATTTGCTAATTAGCATTAATCACAGTATTAATGCTAATAAGCAAATAGTAGCATGCTAACACACACAGTTAACATGCTAAATATTATGCTAAAAATGCTAAAAACCTGCATGTTAGCTTGCTTGTGTTAGCATAGTATGACTGCAGACTAAGTCTTGTTTGCAACCTGATACCAACTGTAACCCTCCATCTGCATGTGCCAAGCTGTGGTTTAACATTTCTTGTAGTGTTTCAGCGACCCAGGTTGGTTTACAGCAGCTGTTAAAAGTGAGAGACGTGTTGCGAACGTGGGCCGCCTAAAGAATCTGCCTGAAGCAGAATATAACAGGAAAACTGGAACAATGAGCAGTTTCCACTTCTGTACAGTCCCTCACTTGGTGTGAGAGGTTAAACTTCATTCAATACACTTACAATTCCCCATTATGAGCAAATAGGCCAAACACAATTTCTATAATTTATTTTTGATTACAATGGAGAGAGAGCGGAATCTGACCTGCGAGATCCCTGGCTGGAATAATTTTGATTATCTATTAATCTGCAGATTATTTTCTTGATTAATTCATTTTTCGATATTGATAATCATTTGGTCTGTAAAATGTCAGGAAATAGTGAAAATGCCCATCACAAAATGTTTTAATATGTTCAGCTCTAATCTTGACTCTACACCACCAGTTTGTAATACTACTACAAGTTTTTTTAATGTTTCAAGTCTGTGTGTTATCCTACACTATACTCCCATGACATACATACAAGAGTTGCTGTTCACTGTAATCATTCTTCCTCTCTGTACTGAGGGTGAAGCAGAACCTGTCTAACGTGACTCCACTGTAGGAGACAAGACCAAAGAAGACCACAGAAGTCCTTAAAGGTATATTTTTAATTTTAAAGAATATGTTTATCTACTTTCTTACTTTTAAACTCTTATGGTTAATATGAATCTATGGCCAGGTCAGTCAGCCTAGCTCGGTCCAAAGGTGTAATGTCTTGTTTCATTAATCAATACAAAAATGTGTAAAAACAGACTAGCTGTTTCCAGTCTTTGTCTTAAGCTAGGCTAATTGCTGACTCTCTTTAGTAACATTTCGAGCGTAAGACATGAGAGTAATATAAATCTTCTCATCCATGATATCTGGGCAATGTCCATCTGCTGAAGAACATCATCTAATACAAGAACAGCTACTGAATTGCCTTTGAGGTAAGATTGTATTTTCAAATGACCTATTGTGTTTACACTGTAACCTTTTTTTAAGAATCAATGTATCAAACTGCAGATCAGGCAGTGGATCTTAAAATGATTCTACAGCTCAATTATCAGATTGTGAACCTCATTCAGATCACATCATATAATGGCTTACTGATGTTTGATAATGTGTGCTGACTAATCCACATTAGAGTCTTATGGGATGTGAAATTGTGGTTGTTAACCAACATCCATAACAATGAACCTGCTGGGGCTGGGCTCATAAATTATTTTGCAATAGAGTGCCCTCTGGTGGCTGATTTCTAAAACACCACCAGGCTAGGGACAGACTGGACAGGAATTCAGTTAACTACTGAAAACCACAGGCTGGCCCCTGACCTGTGACTTCTTGCAAGTGACATCTGATAGCCACTTCCAGTGAGTCAGATTAGTTACATCATGAGTCACCTCTGACTCCTTTATGGATTAATGTCCAAGGTGCGGAAGTCAGTTTTAGACGTCCTCACAAGTGGCTTGTGACCTCTTTACAAAAAGCAGCGTCTAGTTGGAGCCCTTTGTCATGTTCCAGATGTCTGTGAGCAGTTTCACCAAAGACACATTTCTCCTGTAAACTATACAATAATATGTCATACATCATATTAGTCACAGGGGATTTCTTTTACTACAGAACAAGTACTTAAACACTTGGTACTTAAAGTACTACTTGCTAATTCTCCTTTTTTCAATGGATACCAGAAAAATGGCAATTTTTTTACTTTTGTACTCTTCTGCTGAGTTGTAGTGGGGCATATTTCCACTGTTTGTCTCTCTTATAAGAGGCTGTAGTTTAAAGAATTACACTTGCAGTGTGTAAGATGTTGAAGTACACTGTGTATTAGACCCAGAGGTGTGTTTGATTTCTTAACAGCCATTTTCTTTGCTTTTCCTGAGCACTTGAGGAAAACCCAGTTTAGTTTATGTACCACTTTCAAATAAATAACTGTTATTTTGATCTATTTGCTGAAATAAGTCTCAAATGTTGGTAATGTAGTTTTATTGACAGATAACTGACTCAAGTTAAGGAAGCACCGGCCCACATGACACACACTAGCCCGAATAAGGTGTTTAAATGCCATATACTATTCTGGTTTACCTACCCAGGTTTAAAAAACCAGCATAGGATGTTTTCATGCCCAGACACATATGTGGGATACCTGATTGTAACTGAAATTCTAATTCCAGTGCAAACATCCTCAATGGGACAAGTTAATGTACTGCTTCGTGAGACATTTTTTAAAGATTCAGAAAATACAGCAAAATGCAGTATAGAGAAATGTGGAAAAATACTTAACTAAGCAGAAGTCAACAAGCAAGTGGGGGGNCATCACATGTTTTTTCATTTTTTATTGGAGGTGTTACACAAGTGAGATAAAACAATTGTAAGACAACTGGAGATAACTGACAGATCTACTGACACATGGTTCATGGTATAGATGATTTGCAATACTTTCTGTAAAACAAAAAAACACATTGGAATAAATAACATAACTAAGGCTTTTGGGTTGTTTCGACCAAACAAAGTCGCAAATGTGTCCTCCTGCCTTGGCGGTTTGTGGTGGCAGCAAATAGTTTTATTCCTAGCCGAAGACCATAAGCTAAAAGTGGTTTGTTGAATCCACACTGCATGATGAATAAGAATAACTCCCCTGATACAGTTTTGTATCCAGCATCTTTGCCCCTGCAATGTGACATGTCCGGTCCACTGCACTTATGCTCGAGTCTGTTCTTCTTTCAGTGCTTCTGTTTGGCTCTCATCACTGATGCTCTCCTCCTTTCTGTCCACTACATTTCTTTCTTTGTCCTTGTCCTCCACTGTCACGGCTAACCACGACTCTCTGTGCAACCTCTCACTCCTTTCCACTTCCTGAACACTGGGTGGCGAGGTTACCTGCATGTGTGCTGGCAGGTGCTTGAACTCTTCCTCGTTCACATCATAGTCCTTCATCTTTGAGTCCAGGATCCACCACTGGCCAAAGAAGCCCACATCTAGCACGCGCTGAGGGAGCTCCCTCCAGGGTAATGACAGATTGGAGCACTGGGCTTCGTACAGTGCGGTGTCTGGGTCATAGTCGGTTCGGTAAATCAGAGAGAGAAGACCCAGGCTGGCATGGTGGAGCTGACCCTCGTTACGAAGCTTCACTAAACTCTGCACATGGCCGTCAGAGGTCGCATTGCGGATCCATGGTGATAGCAGGCCCAGCTGACTGGAGCGCTCCAGCAGGGCGGTTTCAAAGGATGACCAGTCAGGGTTTGTGTAGAAACAGGCCCAGGCCCCGCCCAGCAGGGACACGTATACAGAGGTTTTGACCGGTCGCGCCCACGCACCAACAACAATCTCCCGACATGCCTCTTTGTAGTCAGAGACCAGGCCGCGACACCAGACACCTACAGACAGAAGGAAGGGTCCAGATTTAGTGAGTCCCAATACATACATAGCATCTCAAATGCAGTACGCCACCAGGACCTCCTACTGCATGTGGTCATGTGTTACAGTTTGCGCAGCATGAGTATGAGCGAGAGGGTAAGGGCAGCTGCAGTGCGTACTAAAAGTAAAAATAAAAAGTATGCATTTTGAGAGACATCATTAAAACTTAAGAAACCTTTTAGCTAGTTTGTCAAGACTTTAGTAATGTATATGTGAGTTGCAGCAATGGTGAAGTGAAAGTCACCGTAGCATCACATGCTGTAACATAACTGCCACATAAGAGTTTAAGTGTTTATCTACATATAAAACTCTATTGCTAATCCTTTGTAAATGCACTTAACACTGCTTATTTATATGTGCACACATGGAAAAATATGTTTCAGAGTTCAAAATATTCATTTAGTTTAGAATAGGTCTGCTAATCTAATGAAGACAGTTCAACTTATCCAACCATTCAGTCTAAACAAGGAACATGGTAGACTTATTTATCATTTTACAACACAGGTCATGGTAATAGATCAAGTTGCAGTTTCCTTTATGCTACTCAAAAAAAGGAAAACCTTATATACAAAAATAATGTCAATGGGTGAATAAAAAACAAGTCAACAACTATTTTACATGTTGTCTCACAGCCTGAGGAAAGAAGCTGCTCTGCAGTCTGCTGCTGTTACAGCAGATATTTCTATATCTCTACCCAGAAGGCAGCAGGGTGAACAGGCTGTGGCTGGGTGGGTACTGTCCTTTAGTATCCTTTGGGCTCTGCGTGGTACGATCTACCGAGCATCAGTGATACTGGTTTTAATCACCCGCTGCAGAGCCCTCCGGTCCTGGGCCGTGCACATCCCATGCCAGTTAGTGATGTTTCCAGTCAGGATGCTTTCTATTGCTCCTCTGTAAAAGCTGACAATAACTTGGCAAGGGAATTTGGCCTTCTTAAGCTTCCTCAAGAAACATTGCATGTAATTAAGTAATAACTAATCTCCACAGTGTGGTGCAACCCGTATTAATTTAGTGATGCAAAAACCTCCACTGAGTAAACACTTACGTTATAACTAGGCTAAACGTACGGCCAACCATGTGGGGCCAGTGTCCACATCTTTCATTTAAAGCAAACACTTCAGCAGCTGATTTCAGTGTTGATCAGCTCATCAGAGCAACCAGCTGCTGTAGGGTTTGGTATGAAAACGTGACCACTGTGGCATGATGGCTGCTTCAGGACCCTAAAGAAAAAGGATTTCTTTTCTCAACTTGTTTGTCAGTTGTTTCTTATCATGAAACCTTTCAACCATCTAAAAGGTCAGTACTTTATTTTTATGTAGACTTATAGTTACATGAAAGTCCTAGCTTTTAGTTCTTGAAATTTACATAACTTTCTTATATTTTTGACTAACCGCCCTCTTATATAAAATCTGCAACTTCAACATGCAGTTTCAAGCGAGTAGTGAAAACCCAAATTCTATTTAACGTTTTGCTTTTGAGACAGCTGTGATTTCCTATGACTGTCTCTGGAACAGCATGACAGCCAAACCCTTCTCACTCAAACTGAACACCAGTCTCCCCAGAGTTGAGGAGGTGAACAGCAGGGCCAGACGATATAGCAAAAATGTTATCATGATTAAAAACTGAATATCTTTCAATATCAATAATCATACGATGAGTATCAAATCAAGTTTAAAGGCTTTCTGATTTTTGCTCCCGAGTGAAAGTTGAAGAAACCTGATGGTTATTTGTCGTTTAAGCTCTTCTTTATGGTCAAAACTTGAGGCCAAACAGCGGATCACTTCACAAATCAGAGGCAGAATGTTCAAAACTATTATTAGAAAATCATTGTCAAAAAATATGCGAGAGTAAGATTAAGTAAAAGCTTTTTTCAGTCACTTTTCCTCAACAAAATAAACATCTTAATAAAAAGTCCTAATTCCTGTATGGTTCAAGTCAATAAAATCAAACATTTACTGAACATTTGTTATATTATTATTAAAAATAGATTGTGATAGTTGTCCAGCCAAGTGAAAGACTGATAAGAAAAGCTATGCCAGTCAGTGTCAGTGTCGTGGTTATGAAAAGAGCCATGATATGATTGATAACAACTCTGCTAAAGTTGTGTCTAGCCACCAACACAGTTGTTGCATTATGAAGGAAACACATTTCAGTTAGCATGGGAATCAGCATCTTCATCTGCTTGTGTTCGCTAATATGTGCAGATCATAATTCCAGCAGCTCCTTGAGAATATCGCTCTAATCATGTTTCCCTTCAACAAACATCATGTGAGCAGTGGATTAGGTAGCAGGATAAACTAATGGTTAGTTACATTAACGTTAATGTGAAAGCCTAGCTAGCGGTGTCCCTGGGACCTTACGTTAACTAGCTGTCGTGCGTGACTCGCGTGCTCAGTTTCTCACCAGCTTTACTGTTCTTTAGTCTTTCCCATCTGCTGCCGGCGACCGGAGCAGCTGCCGTTTCTGCCGCCGCACAGAACATCCTCCTCACTACACGCAACGAAGCCATTTTGACAGATTTTATTCACTACTACGGTCACCTTCACGCAGAACAAACATCCCGCTTGTCAAAAAGACAGCTCACATGGAGCCAAAATGGCGTCCGGAACGTAAATCGGTTTTAATCTTCCGACAGAAAGCTGTACCTCGCAAAAGGTTCCGCATGCTGTCACTTCAATTGAAGAATACTTGCAACAAAATTATGAAAATGTTTTTATTTAAATTGTAACTGCATACAATGTGTCACAGATATGTAAAATAACAAAATACGCTATATTTTAATCAACAAATCAACCACTAAATGAAAATGAAGATGGTCCGCGTGACAGCTTTGTTTACGTGGTGACGTGTACAGGAAGACGTGTCAACTACACCATGGAGATATAGAGACTACACTGCGCTAGCTATAAAAGACAGTCTGTAGTTGTGTCGGTAATTTTTAATATAACGTTATTTACGTTACCTACCTTCACATCGTCAAACGAATGAAAGCCAAGAGCGGTAGTGTGCATTTAAGTTAGCCTAGCTAGTGTTGGCTGTCACAGCTTTGTGGGCTCTGTCACGCCATCATCCTCGGGGACATCCTGCTGCGGACAGGTTGGTTTTAAGCCTTGGCTTTTCTGGTCACCACACATAATATAGGCAGATGTTAAAGTTACGGCAGAATTAACGTGTCTGTGTGGCTGTAACGTTATACCTAACTGTATTATTATTAAACAGGCGCTGCTTGGTAAGTTAACAGATGTTGTATCTGTAAGTACGATCTGTCATGTACTGAGAGCTGCAGAATGTGAACAACTCTTAACTCAGTGCTCTTTCTCTTCTCCTAGGTGTCGCATGAGTGTGCTGATTGTTCACTGAAGCAATGGCCAGTCCAAATGATCTTCAGTTTCAAGGTGAAGACTGTGAAATTCAAATTCATGTCTCTGCTGCAGAGCTGGTTTGTTTTCTCCTCCTTCAGATCTTATGTTCCATGTCTTGGTGTGTCCTTCTTAGGGATTTTTAGCTGAAATATATCTGTCATGTCGGGTGCAATCACAAAGTTAGGCTCCCTGTAACACCTAGTCTGATGGAACTAGAAAGGACCAAACTGTCTCCTATACAATAGTGAAGGATTAGTGGACAGTGAAGTCCTCAAATTCAAACACTTATCTCTCATTCTCAAATATTCTGTGACTTTGACAAAACATAATGATGACTCTCTGCGAAGAATCAACTGTCCTGTTTTAATTAGTATAAGTAATAAGTCAGCCAATAGAAAACAAGTGGAAAACCCAACCAGGGGTCTGTTCCACAAAGTGAAATTAGTGGTTATCTTTTGACCCAACTTGTTTTCTAGTATCAGTCATCATTTGTATGGGATCCTGACATATAAGTACTGACTTAACAATAGCTCGTAATAAAGAGCAATATTTTTATAGCTCGATGTCATTATTTTGCTGTTCCAGGCTTCCCACGTGACTTCTCGGGTTTCAAAACAGCGCCTCTAAACAAATGCAGGGATAGTTTATGGCACTCAATACATAATAATAATTAAAACTGCATTTAATCTGTGCGAAGTTTGTTTCATTCCCGAAAGGATTCCTGACAGCGTTGATGCCTTTCCACTCTTATTCCAGCACTGCAGCTCAGAATAATGTGACCCCACTTTGTGCTGATAATTAGATGTAAATATTAAACCCTCTGGTGTCTTTTAGTATAAAAAGGAATCCACACTTTGTTAATTA
Organism: Lepomis gibbosus; assembly: GCA_029875015.1. NCBI lineage: Eukaryota > Metazoa > Chordata > Actinopteri > Centrarchiformes > Centrarchidae > Lepomis > Lepomis gibbosus. Next base: position 13,219 of record JAPMOB010227206.1, read on the forward strand.
GCTCCCATGATTCTGAATGAATTATTTTATTCCAGGTAGACCTCATCAGGCAGCAGAATCAGTCTCGCGTTACTTTTAACTTTCTAATGTGCATCACATATCCAAAATAGTTCATGTTGAGCTGTTCGTGTTCATCATCACCCAAAAAATACTCACTCTATAGGAATGTATAATTCCCACACTGATATTTTGCCAACAGGGGAGTTGTAGAGCGCCCTCTGGTGGACAAACTATGCAATGACAACGCTCATAACATTGAAAGATCCATATCTCTGTTTCTTTTATTAATTGTCATTGATTGGCTGTTATAAACACAGATACTGATGTAGCTGCAATTAGCTCATATCGACCTCTTAATGTCGGCCCCGTTTGTAGCCCCACTGCTATAACTAACTCCCTGTGTTTCTTGGTGTGTGCTTGGTGTGTAGAATTTGAGGAAGCAGAGGAGCTGCTGTCTGCAGACCCTGGGGCCTCCACACTCAGTATGGCTGCCTCCAACACTGGCACGACAGCAGCTGCAGCAGCAGGAGGAGAGGATGTGAAACTAGACCTCTCTGAGGATGAGGAGGGTCACGAGGAGAGTTCAGAGGTGCGTAAAATCTATGTTGATTGATGACACCTAGGTTAAGGGTCTTGATGTTTTGAGTTGACAGCAGCTGAAAGATGTCTATGCTTCCAGCTGTTAGGGGGACAGAAGGCAACTGGTGGCTTCTGGACCTTTGAGTACTATCAGTCTTTCTTCAATGTGGACACAGTGCAGGTATGATATGATGCTTAGATTTTTATGTTAAACCAAGCTCAGAGAAATAAATGTACCTAGACATATTTTATTATTTGCTTTTAGTTTGTCGTTGTTCTTTTGTTTGACACCCCATCATGTGATGCAGGTACTGGACAGAGTTAAGGGGTCAGTGATGCCTTTACCTGGAAGGAACTTTATCAAACACCACCTTAGGAGTAACCCAGATCTATATGGTAAGCTAATGTAGCTGTGGTCAATTATATAATACATTGTCTTCATTTTCTGTGGATATAAAGGCCTAATGTGTTGATGTTTTAATGTTTTATGTGATAGCAAAGCTGGACTCAGACATAGGTGTCATTTACACTAAGGCAGAATGGCTGATTTTGTCCCCGTCACTTCTTTAAAGTATTTGTTTAAAATGTTCTGACAAATAACTTGCACCAAGAAATGTTAAGCAACAAATAAAAAGGCTTTGAGAAGGTACATTTACACAATAAGAAAACGTCCAATGCAATTTAAATATGGAAGTAACAAATGCCAAACTTAAGCTAAAAAAAACAAACAAGCAGCTGATAACTGCATTATATTCTGTCATATTTTTATGTTTTATGAATTGCCACCTTGCAGCTGAAATTTTTGTTTCTCTTTATTTAAAGACTTTTCCACCATAAATTGCAGCAGAAAATGTCTCCAGAATGCAGGAAATTTTGTGTTAAATGCTCAAAACCTCCAGACCCCCCCCCCACGTATATATTTCAACATTTCATGTGTATCGAAAATCTCCTCATCTTGGTTTTGACCTTCGTCAAGTCTTGTGACACACATGTATCATCTCACCCCTAATCATAGCCTTTCCCCAAACCACTTTACAACACAAAGTGTTAAAAACAAAAGTTAAGGAACAAAGACAAAAACACATGGCCAACATGATGATATGAAAAAGAAAAAGAGCTGGTAAGGCTTAAGAGTTATTTTTGGTAGCCAGTCTGTGGCAGTGTCTTAGGTGCTCTGTAATACTACAAAGATCACCTTCTCCAAACCAGTCTGCAGAACTTTGGGAGGCGGTGTGCAGGTCCTACTCCAGTTTTGTGAAGCACCTTCTTCACATTGTTTTGGGCGCATCTCCTCTGCTTCAAAGTCTTGTTGTACTGAGAAGCTCAGGCCATTAGCTGCTTCTTAGTGGCTGCTCTGACCGCTCTCTCCACTGCAGCATCGGATGATGGGACAGGGAGACTAAGCAAGATTTGGCATTGATCTAAAGCAAATACTGAAAGTCTTCAGATGTAGTAATGTGTGTGCCGTGTGTGTGTTTGTGCGTGTAGGTCCATTCTGGATCTGTGTGACACTGGTGTTCTCAGTAGCGATCAGTGGGAACTTGTCCTCCTTCCTCAGTGAGATGGGGGACCCTGCCTACCACTACAGACCACAGTTTCACAGAGGTCAGTCCTCCACAGGGTCTTTGATTAACCCACATTTGTTTGCCTCCATTTTACTGAGTAATGCTGAGTCTGCTTTCTGTCTGTGTCCTGCTTTTTGCTTGCAGTGACAATAGCAGCAGTAGTGATCTTCATGTATGCCTGGCTGGTGCCAATTGGTTTATGGGGTTTCCTGACCTGGCGGCAAGGGGCTGAGAGGCAGATTGGAGGCTATTCCTTCCTGGAGACTGTGTGTGTCTACGGCTACTCCCTCTTCATCTATATCCCCACCTCGGTGAGTCCATCACTTTCTCCTGGGTTTTGACTTTTACCAAAAGATGTCAGCGTCATCATAAGCTGTCTATCTTGACAAACTACTCCAGTGTTCTGGTGATGACACAAGGGTGAATCTGTAAATTCCATCTATCTAATTTTTTCTGTCAGAAAAAGTGACATTTGAACATCTACAATTACATTTACAAAAGAATCTATTGGTATAGGCAATGTCATGTGATTGGAAGCCCCAGAACAGCTACTAAATGGACCTTGTAGTGCGATTGCTTTCCCAGCTGCTGTTTCCATAGTCATGAATGAACTTGGACCCTCAGTGAAAAAGCAATGTAGTGTGACTGCCTCCACAAACATTGAGCTTTAAGAGCAAACTAAGATTCCTTAATTAAGAACAGCGGTTTCATCTTTTTAACATTATCTTAGGCCAGTTATTTCACAGGAGCACCACCTGGACTGTACCTGAATATCCAATCTTTGGTGATATGTTCAATGTCTGGCCCTTTGGGTATGTCGTCCTGTATCAATAGTGCTAGATGGACCCACTTAGGGAAATCAAATTCTGCTGAGTGACCAGCATATGGATGTATAATAACACTGCCACCACTCAGCTTTGCTTCCAATTTTGCCGAGTGACCACTCGCAGTACTGCAGCAAAAAATTCCCCTGCAACCCAAAAGGCATCTTCCCCACAGGCCACCGCTATAAAAGAGATGTCTGTAAAACTGTTGACACCTCACACTGCAAACAAGGTCAATGATGACTCTTTCTGTTGTGAGTTTTTGAGTCATGGACATTTGGAGCAATTCTCATTGGACTGAATAGGAGCCATCTTTGGGTCCGGTATCCAGTTCCTGCAGCAAGGAACCTGATGTGTTTGTTTATCTTCTCTGGAGTCGCAAAGAACGGAGAAGAAATAAGCACTATTAGTCAAGACTGCAACTAGACTTATAATATTATATCGTAAATGAACAGTGGTCCCCTTTACAGCTGACATTAAAATGCATCTTATATCCAGATTGTATCTAGATAAGGTTTTATATTTGCTAAACCTTCCCAGAGTCTGGAAAAGCAGTTTTTATTCAGCAGGAAAACACAGGCAGAGCCAGCGGTAGAAAAACACCAATGAGCATGTGCAGTTGGCTCCACACCACAGAAGCAAACCTGGAAGCTAGATATCTTTTTGGCTTATATATTCTGCAAACAATTTCTGTCCCAGTGAGTGGGTGCCATCTTTGAATCCAGAATACAATGCCTATAATACATACATGGAAAATCTCATGTAGTGATCAGGGGATTTTACAGGCTATACACCGTTCATACCGATCAGGAGGTCAATGGTTCATGATCAGCTGATGGATTTTACTTTTTGATTTTGCTGAAATCGTTTATATATGTCACCAAATCCTGCGGTTGGTCTGTTTAGCTTTCACATGACAAAGGAACCACCAGAGACCACTTCTGAGTTTATTTGAACTCCTCTTTTCAGGCGGTCTCGGCCCTGTTGATGACAACTTTCAGCCTGATTGAACAGAAACAGACAAACGCACCAGACTTTGATTGAAATCAAGCAAACACGTTGGGTCAGTAATCACTTATAGACCTGTCATCTCCAGGTTTTGTGGATAATACCATTTGAGTGGTTACGCTGGACACTGATCCTGGTTGCCATGGTGATCTCCGGCTCAGTCCTGGTCCTCACCTTCTGGCCCGTTGTCCGTGACGACACCAAGGTGATGGCAGTGGCTACTGTCGCGACCATCGTGGTTTTGCACACACTGCTGGCTGTCGGCTGTAAGGTCAGTGAGCTAGGTGAACGTAGCCTCACATCAGTTGTACACATTTAACTTTTGACTGAATGGTTCATTTTGTTTCTCTTTTCTTCCAGATGTACTTCTTCCAGACAGCAGTCCATGTACAGCCAACGCCCCATACAACCCCCCCGGTTCACATAACACTGGCCACCCAATCCCACTGACCAATAGGAAGGAGGAGGAGTATTTGCAGGAAATGAAAGACGTCTCTTTTGTGTTTGGAATTACATGCAGATATAAAACCATGTACAGACAGGCTGGTTAAGGCAATGTTGATTATTGATACTGTGGGATTTGTTCAATACTTGTGTGATGAAGCGCTGGGATGGGTGCTTGACTAATTTATCTTGGGGTGGTTCTGCTGTGACTGAAGAAGCACTTGATCACTGCAATAACTGTACATTTCTACTGTGACGTTTCAAGATGTGGTGCACCGTACTAGTCTAGGATGGCTTCCATTTCATCAGCAAGATGCAAAAAGTTTAAAAAAAAAAAGACATTAAGAAGAAGACCAATATTCATTGATAGAAGCAAAACACTATGACATCTAAACCTAATACAATCATAAAACCATTCTGCGACCAATCTGTCTTTTCTACTAGATATCAGATGGACAACAGCAAAGTTGTTCAGCTTAGAAAAAAAAGTTACATCAGGCTGCAGCATCATTTTTGTATTTGTTAGCTGGATAGATTCATTGTTGGGTTGCAAAAAAAGGTGTAGATTTAAGAAAGTGATGAGAAAGCACCTGTTAAAACTAAAATTCTCATGCGATGTGTGGAATGTTTGTATTTTAGGGTTCTACGTAGTACAGAGAGGTATGGATAAGTATGAAAAAACAAAGAGTATGGGAAATAATGTTTTCACCCCTATTCTGTTTTCTAAGATGTAAAAGATGGAATTTATAAAAAAAAAAAAAAACAATCACGAAGGCAGAGTGTTTTTCATGGTCTTCACAGCCAAAATGTTCACTACTGCGTGACACAACACAGTGGCGCCCCCAGACATTTTCATTGGGGTGGCCAGATGGAGACACTGAAAATCTTGGTACACCAAAAACAAACGTGATAATATGTTATACTGTAGTAGTATATAGACTAGGTGACAACTATGTGGATATGAGAGTTGGGGAGTCACATACTGTTATCCTTTGTTTTCTTATTCTACAGTTAATTGCACGCATTATCCTACCTATTCCAAACTTAGCTTTAGCGCTGTACCAGTGCTGGCGAGAGGTCTCGGTGAATCCTTTATCATTGCGGTATAGAGGGAAAAACAGTTCTTGATTGTATTTCTATAAAAGGCAACAGCTGCTAGCTTATTCAGGTTTGTACCATCATCGGCCAGATTATGGTTAGGGTAACCATTATCGTTGAGGAGGTTGCTAGCTTGGGGACGTTTTTGCTGTTTCACGTAGCGTCTGGGAATTTGAAAATGGTAACACTAAGATATTATAAGGGGAGGGGAGGAGTTGCCCTACTTGTATTGACACTGATACAATTTATTCCCCTGAATTCACAACAAGCTAAGTCAAGTCCAACACTTTGGCTTCTGACCAAATACCTGTAAAACTGATGATATTCCCATCAGCCTCAGCAGTTCTTTGTATGTGCTAATCTTAGCATGTGAACAAGCTAAACTACGATGAATAAAATGGCCAACGTTATACCTGCTAAACATAATGTAGCTCAGTTGTCCTGCAGCCACACAGCTGTTGGCATAGCTAAGATGATCATTTGTTTTTGTTTTCTGTGAATTCATTCCCATGAAGCAGCCTGTTTCAGTCCCAGATATGGGAAAGGAAGCCATTCCAGACAGCGGTGCAGTTTTAGGAATGTGTTTCAATGAACTATGATGGGAAAGGTGCCCTGTTGACACAAATTCTTCTACTGTAACATGAACATGAAGAGCTCAGCCTCGTAATGTTCACTTACAACATGACTTCATCTGCTTTAATTGCATTTATGATTTATTGTAAATTAAGGATTCGGTTTATGTTGGCAGAACTATTTATTCCCTACTATGCTGTTTAGGGTTTTTTGTTAATAAACTTAAGAGTCTTACTCCTTATTGTTTGTCCGCAATTACTAACAGTACTTCATTCAGGATTTCATCAACTATTGAATAATTACAGTTACAGATATCAAGAACAGCAGTGCATGCCAAGGGTTATGGGGGAGGCAAAAGAGGAGGCTTTTGCTGACTCAGTCAGCCTCGTGAACTCCTACTACATCTGATTCAGAGCTCCAAGTGCAAAAAATAACTCAAGAGACACGGGGAGAACGTGCAAACTCCACACAGAAAGCCCTGTGACGACTAAGGTTCAAAATCAAGGCCTTGCTGTGAGTGCTATCTACTGCACCACCATGCCACCCCCAGTAACAAGTACAATGCTTTTTCTTTTTTTTAAAGTAGATAATAAGCAACTAACTGAAAGTTAGGGCTAAAACATAAGAATACAAAATGCACAGTATAATAAAAAATATAGATAATAAATGCCTCATATTTAATGATTAGCTCTGTCTGTTATTTGAAAACAAACGCGGTTTCCCATGCCAATAAAGTCCTATTGAATTGAATTATTGGTAAGCAGTTAGAGACCTTAAAGACTTACGTGATCGTCTTTTTGCGTACGTAGACTTGTTACAACGCATTAGGCCGAACACCAAAAGTGGGTTTTTTTTGCTATTTTAAGCTGGTTAATTTCAGTGGCCAAACATTGAACATCCTAAGCCAGTTGGTGTCAAAAGGGCGTAAGTGCACTTCATGTACCCCACCTTGGACCTCATTCTGATATGGCACTGCATGACAATCCACCTTTGGGTTATGCATGTATCAGCCCTCTTTTTTCCTCTTGAACATAACAAAATATGACATATAACAATAAGAAAATGATACAAAGAAAAAAAAAACAGATGTGTTTGTGTGTTTCTGTGTGCAAGAGTTTACAATGTAGGGCACGTGTAGGGGTGAAGACACTTATGAAGGTGTAATTATGGACATTTACTGTATTTGGAAAATGCTGGAAACCAGTGCAAATACTATAAATTTGAATGCAGAACTTGTTATTTTCAAAGCTGTTTACCGCACAGCTGCATGTCAGCTGTGGTTAGCTCACATGAAACATGGCTTAAGGATGACTTACGCAGAAAACCACATTTAAGTAGTTATTAATAAAACCTTATTTTGGCATGGAAATGATCTTATCTCTAAGCAGAGCCTGGACTTGATGTAAGTGATTTTCCTGCTGGTTATGCAGAGGTTTGGAACACAGGTGGAAATTTTGCATTAGTTTTATTAGCAATGTGACAGGACTAGCCAACCTATGTTTGGCTTTGTGTCAACCTTTTTCTAAACAGTTTACGGTGTGAACCCTTTAATCCGCCAAATAATGTTAAAGTGTTTCCGTCTCCTCTTTGCTCTAGCATTATATAAGTGGAGGTTGCTGATTGTAAAACAGGTGCCATCAGTAAGTTCATTTGAGATTTATAGAAAACAGGTGCCCAAATTACAAATGGGCATCTCTGAACCTGCATAATCAAAGTCTTTAATTCTCATGAACGCGTCTGTCCCAATTGTCTTTTTGTTCAAGAGTGGATGACGAGGTTAGTTATTATAATAAGGGTCATTATTTACATTGAAAATTTGACACTGTGTCCAACTGATTAGTTACTTTGTAAATGTTAGCATCATTTTATCAACTAGCTGCATTCTGAGCAGCACTGAGACACACAGGTGAGCTCTGATGTCAGGTTGGAATAGCACAGCAATAAGGTTATGAGTTGATTGAAAGCACAAGTGGAAATGTTGTATTGTAGACATCACAGCATTATTTTATCAGCTTCCTGAAACTCTTGAGTTGTGCGGCCTAACAAACTGTCAGAACCACAGAATCTCAGGTGAGCCTTTCAATTTTGTTTTTATTTCTTTATTTTCTTTTAACATATTTACTTTGAAAGCCTATTTTATTAACTAAAATTATAGAAGCTGATTTCTCAGATTTACATTTTTAAATAACTGTTTAAAATCTAATAGAGAATGTGTGAATCTTTGTGTTTCTGCATGACAAAGAGGGTGAATGTGTACACACACACACACACACACACACACACACACACACACACACACACACACACGTATTTAAGTGTTAAAACCAAACTTTGGCCGTTGCAGTGAAGGCTCAAATAATAACAATGCTTGTCAATAATATGGATAGAGTGTCAAAAACTGGGCTGAAAACAATGCACATCCTGAACGGGAGCCATCTGTGTGGATATTTCCATGATTTTGGATGTGCAGACTCCAGCCCCTTCATCAGGTCTATACAACAGGAGTCAACACCAAACACAATGTCACTTGGTTACTTCTCCCAGCAAGCAACAAACTTGGCTGAAAGTAGCTACCAGTAGTCCTTAATGTTTCCAGGTAACTGAACCATGTCCATAGCACAGAAATTCACAAACAGCGAAACAGTGAAAACTGGCATCAAATGTCTGCTCAGATTTGGAATCTTGTTCACTTTTTCTCTGACCAGACAGTTCCCTGATGTAAATCAGATATTTATTACTTTAGGCAAAGGTCTTTTTTTGGCTGCATGGTTTTAGATATTTTATTTACATTATTGTAGTCTTCTAGCGTTGCCTGACAACCCCGCAGTGATGAAGTGACGACACATCACATTGTTTTTAAATCTTTTTCGATTATATTAGGTTGCTACCTTCAGACAGAGGCAGGCTAGTTGTTTGTGCTAAGCTAACCGACTGCTGGCATTAGCTTCATACACAGAGTGGTATTGATCATGTCAGCTAACCCTTGGCATGAAAGCCAAGTATTCATTTGACATCTGAGAACTGTCTTTTTTTTTTGTATCTCAAAGTAAGGTATCAAAAAGTCAAAGTATAATTTTGGCATTGGTACAAAAACTCAGGTATTGTACCGAAAAATGTTAAATATCCTGCACTAGAAGGATCTGATTTTACTGTGCAGTCAAAAATCTGTCCCAATAAGAATCAGCTCTATTTTTAAGTAGAGCAATCTAGTTTAATTTGATCGTACTTGTAACGTTATTCTCTTGGTCTCAGCTACTGTTTACTGCTACTACGTAGATAACAATGGCAACGACAGTTTTCCTGGTGACCTCTGTCTATTAGCCGACACTTACAGCTGAGAAACAAACTGACTCAAGACCATCTTTCAGCACTCACTGGGGAAAAGGTGACGTGTACAATGAAGAATCAGTTTTATCAGCTTAGTAAGTAAACTATATAGTGAGTGTACGTAGGTGTTTTAGTGAGTTGTTGGGGTGACTGTCAAAACTACAAGCCATTAGTATTGATGACTGGAAATAACAATATTCACATTTAAATCATTACACATGCAAACTGCAGTTATCCACAGTCCTGCTGGTAATTTTCTTTCAGGTTGATATAGAAACACCTCTGGGCACCCCAGGTCCCTGCTGAGACTGTCATGGTACGCCTTTTTGTTTTTAGCTAGTAACATGGCTCTGTGGATGACCACTTTCATCAAGACTGAACAACATCAACTTCTGGATGAATTGTGGTGAAATTAATGTTTCCCACAGGATGATACAATTAAACTTTAGTTGTCCCCTGACTTTTCATCCAGCACCATCATCAGCTCACTGTTTTAATTTGTCCAACACTTCGGTTCCTGACAAAATATCTGCAAAGACATTCCCATCAGCTGTTCTTAAGTACTAATTAGTAAAAGCTGAAATGTTGCCACAATGCCATTAGCATTTAGCTCAACATGCACAGCCTCACACAGCAACTAGCACATTATTGGTTGTCCTGGCGCTTACTGTTGTTTGTTGTAGTCGTCTTTGTTGTGATTTGACGTCACATCTGCCACAATCCATGGCCCTGCCAGCACCCTGACAGTTCCTGACGTTTGCGTTCACATAATCCTCCCATGCACTGCCCAAATTAGGTTCCAAGAGCTCGTCAGTGTAACGAGAGCAGAACCTCCGTTAATGGCTACAAGTAGTGTTTTGTTAGGTTACTGCAGTGTGAAAGGGAACATTGTATTCTCTGGGTCTGTTCTGACTTTGTGTGAAATTTGAAGCTGTGTGTAATATTTAGGGGGATAGTGGCAGAAATGGAATATAATATGCTAAGTACGATTTTATTAGTGTATAAGTTCCTGAAAACAAGAATCATTGTGTTTTCGTGACCTCTTCTCTTCCATATTTCTACAGCAGCCCAGAACAGGCGAACCAAACACTGGCTCTAGAGAGGGCCCTTCAACTTTTTAGCGAACAAAATCAACCCTAACTCCAACCTGTTTTACATTTTATTACCAGCTGTTCTATTACTAAGCCCATCTATTTTACTTAAATACTATTCGTTTCCACATATTGCTCGATAATTACTGGCTCATGATTTAAAGAGCTGTGGCTCTGACACACCAAGCGATAATAAGTTGAAGCAATCAGTAATTAAAGGACATGACTCCACTAAAGAACTTAAGTGCAGACCATAAGGACTAAGCTAGACTTAGACTAAGACTTGCAACTGTTGCAGACGCTTTTAAGTTCTGGGTCCAGAAAAAGCTCACTACAGTATTCAGGACAGAGACTTTCTCCGGCTGAGTGTGGAGCAGAAGAGTCGATGTCAGACGGTGAGAAATGTGTTATTACTGGTTGCTCAACACATAGAAATGACAGAACATGACACAGTCTTCCTCTTAACAGTGTTCCATGATAAAAGTGGACGCCACTATTGACTACACAGAGCAATGATTCCATGACAAAGAGGACATGATCGGTATAGGCTAGCTACCACATGTTAAACACCTGGTGTATCCACAGTATATTTAAACAAACTACAGGGAACAAATTAAAGTACTACAACACCTGATTCCAGGATGGTTTTGGAACATCTCCACCACATTTAATTTGCGCTCTTTTTTTCATCGTTTGTTGGTTTTTTTGTGAAAGAAAAAACAAAATAAAGATAACAAAAAGGTTAATCCTACAAAGAGACATTTTTTTTTCTTAGCTCTCTTAAAACTTGCTAACTCATAAATTCCAAATAAACAGAGTCCATCAGAAGTGACACTGGAAGCAATGCATACATGTGTCAGCCTTGACTGATAAAAGGGGACGAGGGCGTCAGGTGTGTTGGAGGCATGATATGTTGGAGGTCATACATAGTGAACAGACGAGGAGGGAGGTGGCCCTTCCTCCCACGCCTCGACATTAAAGTCTCTTTGTGACAGTCTCTCAGTCTCAGTGGAGGTTGGGGTGAGAAGCAGGGAAAGAAAGCAAAGATGTAAACTAGGACGCCGCCAATCCAGCACAGCTTTTCTTATTCCGGCAGCCAGCTGGCTGCCACCTGGGTCATTGGTCCTTAGCGGTGCGTTCTCCAAATCTTCCTCGTCCAACTGTGCTGAAGCAATCTGGCTCAACAAATGACTGGCTGGGGAGGAGCTGCTGCTATGTCCTCTCAGCTAAAAACTGGGTACAGTGTGAAGAGAACGGACAATGGGAGCAGCAGGTGGTGTGTTTCAGGTTTACAGGACTAGCTTCAACAAAGTTTTTGGCAGATTGTCCCATTGGTCACCTTCCGTGTCAACAACACACCAAAATCATCCACTAGTGCCTAATACATTAGCATCTCATGGGACTGCCTTACCCATAAGGCCTCTGTATGCTTTAAAGTTCTTGTCTGGTATTCTGTCAATTTTCTTTTCACTTTCTCAAACAAATCCCACAAGCACGCCCACTCAAAACAGCAATTTGCTGACTGTACGAAGGTGTGAAAGCAGGGTTTGAATTTCTATCTATATTCTCTAAATATTTACACAACTACTACTGTCACTTTTATGTGTAAAACTAAGGGGCAACACCAAGAACGCTTTTAAGGAGAGACTGAAAGTGTTGTGCAATTCATCACGTTGCGACTACTAAGACAGAGATCAGGGGGGCGGCAGGATACAGCCACAAGTGTGGTTATTCAGAACAGCTATGAACACTTTCCCCTTTAGATATGGTGTCATAGGACCCAGCTGAAGCAGAGTATAATAAATGTTACACCTTCCAACAACTAATTTTACTAACTGGTTGTAAGAGAAAGTAAGTCTCACCTGGCTTTTTGCTCACTTTGGATGGTGCTCCAAACTGGCAACCCCACCACGAGGACAGGATGCTAACAGCAGACATGACACCCAGCTGTTGTAAAAAACTGCCTCTTTTACAGTCTTTTTTTTTTTTTTTTTTTTACATAAGACAGCTTTAGAGTAGTTGGGAGGTGTATATTTTAACTTTAGACAGGGTTGTAGGTTTTCCCTGCTTCTAGCAGTTAGGGTTAAGCTTAGCTAGGCTAACCACATCATGGACAAGATTTATAAGCATATTGCACTAATCAATACTGTCAGATTAACAAGGGATCAAATGACTATGTGTAATGTGAAAGGTGTCACTCGTAGTGATGAACCCGCAGAATTATTACCTAACACTGCAGTTCCCCTCAGCTCTATGTGGATTTTTTGCGTCTTTCAGTTCATTGTTTTGGTATTAGGGCTCCTCCAGAAGGACTGTTTTGGTTCCCTTTCAGCGCTTTCATCAACCACGTGTCCAGCAGAAGCAAGCAGCTGCTTTCCGATCTGATAAACCCACTGTACGCTATCTGCCTAGCACCAAACAGTAGATTAAAAAGTTAGCAACTAGCTGGCGAACACAGAGGAGCATTTAGCAGCTGAAGCTCCAGATATTTCTTCCTCCGGAGAGTACGAGACCAAAACAGAGCTCAAAGGAGAGTGAATGTTGGACTTTAGTTTGTCTGGTGATCAGAGTATTGCTCGATAAAGATACAGATGGAGTAGTAGAAGCTGTTTGCTAGCACGTTCACCATAAAAACTTTATAAGGTGATCCATCAGTGCTGTGTTCACAGCGTGTCCTCCTGCCCCCAAGTCGTCAAAAACATCAACTTATACAGCTTTAAAAATACAGTATAAATATCAGATCAGTTCGTTTACGCAGCCTATCACCATGTGATACCATGAGGCTTCCTATTATTTGATGTGACGTATGCCAACATGCTAGAGTGGAGCCCACTTCTAGTCAGTGCAGTATTAGCGAAGAGGACTGGAACATACGACCACAGCAGACACACAGATCATTACAGTGCCTATTTATCTCATTTCTAAGTATGGAAGGTGACCAGCAAGCCATTCTCCCAAAACTTGATGTTTAGGTGAATCTTAATGAAATGCACCAACAACACTGCCTTTAAATTGAACTACACATTGGGTAATGAGTAGAATTCAGAGGGTCAGTTTTTCCAGGTCACAAAAAAAGAATATCTTGCACATACTCCTTAGGGTGTCTAGGCATGCAGATGGCTTCAGCTTTCTGATATAACTGCCTCTGCCTAAAACCAAAACTATCTGCATGAGCAGAGTGACAAGTGGCAACCGGGGAAAATATGTTGTTTTGGTGATTTGAAGGCATGAGTCAGTCTCTTGAGAGAGGTGCAGAGGGGCTTTGAAGAGTGGATCAGATATGAAAAGCCGAGACGGCAGCCCAGACATGACTGGTGATGATGATGATGATAGTGTCTTACTGTACAAATTAGAAGCTTCAGTCTGATAAAGAGGTGTGGAGAATTGTAGGAACGGACTGATGCTGGTATCTGGCAGCGAGTTGAGTCTTAGAGAAGGAAGCGTTTGAAGAAACACTTTGGGGTCATCATGACACATTTTTAAAAAAACAGCCCATAGGAGAGGAGGGATTGAGATATATGTTGAGGGAGGAGGGTGGAAAGGGGGGTAGATGATAACTGCAGTGCATCTCAGCTGTGCACGTGTTCCACTCCCAATGGATCAAAGGGGGGCGGGGGGTGGAGGAGGTTTCGTCTGTTAGCAAGACAAGAGTCTGGACGGATACGAGGGCGTTCGACCGTTCATATAGTGATGGACTGAACAGAGTAGACTGAGGATGACAAGAGGGGAAAGTGCCACACAGCACTGGTTTTGGTATATTGGTTTTGGCTGCGGTTGGTGGGTCAGTCAGGGTTTGAAGGGTGGGGGTGGACTGTGGGGCTCCACTGGAAGGGGTCGGGGGATCTCATCATGCAGGGGCGGGGAGGACGAAGAGGTCTTTGCAAGGTCTTCGTCTTAACTGCCGTAATGCATGGTGTTGCTGGGGATGACCATTGGCGAGGCCATAGAGATGGCAGCGCCCCCCATGGTGAACTGGTTGGTGACGGGATAGTACGTACCGCTGCTGCTGGGGCCTGACTGGCCCGTAGTGGCTCCTAGAAGAAAAGACAAAGCATTACATTCAACATTCCCCCTGAAGATGCTTGTGTGGTAAATTTCTGTTCAGCAAGACAAACTGATTTCATTGCTTGTGTTTCTGTACTGTGGTGTTTTTATAAAGTGATAGGTGGACAAACCCTGGACAATTCCTGTGCTCATAATGGAGCCCATCCTGGAGTGGGTGTGGTTTACAATTCCTGTGTTCACTGTGACCAATTAGAGAGGAAAGCACAGTTAATATGTGCAGCACTACAACAGACTGTAGCCTGTTGCTTCCCATTTGTAGCTACAAAACACAAGATATGTGCCATAAGAGTCCCTCGCACCACAGACACAATCATCAGCCAACAGTAGCGCAACCTGTAACTGTCCGTTGACCAATCAGCTGACAGAGAGTCTGTCTAAAACACAAAAGACTGTCTTTTCTTAAGAACACGTAGCTGTGCTCGTTGCTTAAAATTTGACATTTGAAAGTACTGAAATAGTAAAGTGTCAATTTTAAGCGTAAGCACTGAGGGGAGTATCAGATAAAATTAAAGCCCTGAAAGGAGGTGAAGTGTCACTTGAGGTGTGGGTGATAAACTGAGTGGGAGGTATCAGTAGTCAGTACTGACAGAAAAGAGCAGTTGAAGTGAAGTGCTGGCTGAAGTGTAAGCACTAAAAGTGGTAGGAACACACTGTATGAACAATGGGAGAAGTGCTCTTGTTGTTCAGGGGTGAAGACATGAAAGGATTTGAAGTGTCATGTGTAGAACCTTTTAATTATAAAATCATGAGCAGAGCCATTCCACTGCACATGTAAAAAGCCATGTTGCACATAGTCTCTAGGTTTTTGTGTATCACCACTCACCTAGTCACCAAAGCAAACTGAAGCTATGTGGAAATAAAGCCGTTTTCATGAACTAATCTGAAATTAAACGTTGGGGCAAAAAGCTCTCTTCACCTAAAACTCACAGTCCTAAAGAATATGTTGTTTCTGCTTTGTGGTGAGAAAAATATTTGGCCAAGCAACCATGTCACTGTTCTCAGTGTCGTACAGTGCTCATTAGAGACCAGAACATGAACATTTGTGTTCAAATAGTTTTCATGCACGCCCCCAAATTCATGCTGCACTGCAGACTTTCTCTGTCGTTCTTCTATTTGTTCGCCACTGCATAAGGTTCCATGAGATGTTGGGAGGTCAGGAGGAGTGATTCGTACCCAGGGGAATGAGGTTGTTGTGAGACACTGACGGGCCACTGCCAATGACTGTACTGAGGTCATAAGCTGCAGGCATCCCTGGAGGGGAGAGACAGAAACAAACTAATCAACATTTATTACATTTTCAACTTTCTCATAATCTACAGCTGTCCTGTACGTAGGGCCTGGTGACACCACGTGACAGCATTAGCATCATCAGGAGGCTCCACACAACAACAACAACAACAAAAAATCTGCTAACTGCAGTAGATTCACATTCACATTGTGTTATTAGTTCATTTTTAACATTTTAAGCTAAAGTTCTGGCCACATCCTACCAGTAAAAGTCACTATGTATTAATGTTGAAGGAAACATATATTAGCAGCACTTTTTGCATTGTTGTCAGCCCCACAACTAAAACTTCATTCGGCACAATCTCATACCAAATGGTTTGTCCCAGTGTGACCATGCAGTGTCACCTTTTCAATGGTTTGTAAAACACAAAAGAAAAACAAGGCAGAGCCTGAAGCCCTGCTTTAAAGCAAGGAAAATGTCTGTGTCTGCAGTCGAGCGGCGGCAGGGACCTGCCAGTTTTTAACAGTAGAAATGTGGCACCAGATTCTGTAACGTTAAATGAATCGGATATGCCCAACACTTGCAGTTTGTGTTCATCTTTCTTTTTCTGAAGTTGAAAGGTGATCCAATTAAAATTTGACTGCTTTTGCGGCGTCTCTACAGGGGGGAGTCGCAGTGTGAGCCGCTATGTCGGTCTGTTGTTTTGCCCTCCGGGTCACCGCGCATGTGATGTGAAAAATACTGACAAATTTGTTGGAAAAAGCAATCTCAGAAAGAAGCACACAGCTTTGCAGTTGCATTACATTTGAAGGGTTGTATTCGGGCAGGCTGACTCAAACGGACATGAAAAACAGCCTACCGATCACATAGTACAAGTGGACCCCCGCATCCCCCAACGATTGAGGCAAAAGACCACGATATTAAGGATCAACACTCTTCCTGTACAGCTGGGTAGGCCTCTATTCATTATTACAATTGTTAACA
This sequence comes from Lepomis gibbosus, assembly GCA_029875015.1. Taxonomy (NCBI): domain Eukaryota; kingdom Metazoa; phylum Chordata; class Actinopteri; order Centrarchiformes; family Centrarchidae; genus Lepomis; species Lepomis gibbosus. The sequence goes on from JAPMOB010227206.1 coordinate 30,005, forward strand.
GTACAGATCAGCAGGGATTTATTATGTTACATTCAGTAGTAGGTTAGCTAGCATTAGCTAACTAACATTACATTTTTCTGGATTTATTTTAGGTTTTGGAAAGAGAATAAAATCGTACTTCTTTCAACCTCTCTGGGTAGCTGCTGTAACTATTACAAGTGCTCCAGGAACAGCGTTTGACCAGATCTTGGAAAAATACAGCTGAAGAAAGCTAGAAAACGACTCATTTTACATTAGACTCAATGGAGCGCAGCCACAGAAGTGTCGGACCTCAGTTAGTGCGAGTCCTATACTGCGCTGTGATTGGCCAGCTGTGTATTCAGGGCGTGGCTTAGCGGAGGGTCAGTTGATACACATAACATGTGTATTGTCACAATTTGTCAGTTAGAACTGTTGTAAAAAATTAAATTTTTCATACACATATTCTACTCTGTTAAGCGACTTTGAGCCTGGGAAGAGCGCTATACAAATTCAATTTATTATTATTATTATTATTATTATTACATTTGCATGTTGCAATGGTTTTAAGGTCTTTATCTGAAAGTGTAGTTACTCAGTTAAAACACAAATGCGAGTGTCCACTAAAGTGAGCGCTACAGCCTGTGACTCAAATGTCAGCCAAATTGTAAGATTTGTTTGAATGCGTTGAATTAAACAAAAAGATTCCCAGAAGTAATGACAGAAGTAGCTAGTAAATGAGGCGTCTCGTCTCAGGAACTCCAACACACTGCTGGAGAACTTTAAGCCCTGTAAACCCCAAGACCCAACAAGGTTTTACAGGTTCGGGTCATGGAAAGCTCCAGGCCACATGCTGTTAAGTTCCCATAGTGGACAGCTTCTTGACATATAAGAAAAAAAACATGCTCTTAACAATCAATACTTTCAGTTAATCATCCATCCATCCATCCATCCATCGTCAACCGCTTGTCCTGCGTACAGGGTCGCGGGGGGCTGGAGCCAATCCCAGCGGACATTGGGCGAAAGGCGGGGTCAGTTAATCAATGAATCAATATTCTCAGATCAGTTGTAGTAGTTCTGGCCCACACATGGAAACAAATCTGACAGGAATCAGAGGCTGGTCAGTATAATAAACACACAGCTCACAGCTTTAGGAGAGCCGTTTTCCCCTCTGTGTGGAGAAACGCTTGTTGACACAGACTGTAGGCCATCTTGTGCTGGTGACATCATTTGGAGCCACAGTCGTGCACAGCCCATTCACCCAGCCGACTCAATCGCAAGCACGGCTCCTTTTTATAGCATCAAGTAGCTAATTAAAATCAAACTTAGAAAAATCAACACTTGAACAAACATTTACATGATATGAACTAAATAAAATGGAATTGATTATTTATGTTTGGCCCCCATCCGCTGACATGGAGGGGGCGGGGTTTATGACCTGTACTGCAGCCAGCCACCAGGGGGCGATCCAGGTGTTTTGGCTTCTCTTTAGGGAAGCTGTCATGTTGTCCATCTTTAGTTACAGTCTAAGGTGACCACCCATCTCCAGTTAAAGTTACACTATGTATCTCTAAGGTCAATGGACCACGTCTGTTGTCTTCATTTTCTGTTTCTGATACTGAAACATGATCCTACTGAAAATCCCTGACAGATGGAAAACCTGAAGCTGGGTGCCCCGTGTAAACACATGGAGGATGTGTTTCATCTACCAGTGTTTATGTGTGTGTTCACCTGATACAGCCATCCCCTGATTCATGCTGTAGGCCGAACCCGTGTTCCACATGTTCTCGGATGGGGAGGTGTAGTGTGAGCCAGGAGGGGGGTTTGGGGTGGAGCCTGTGTACCTAATGAATACATACATAAACACATATTAGAGAGAGAGAGAGACAGTGGTCTCCACCTCAACCGTTAAATGGTACCAGCCGGATCCAGGTGTGTTAATTGGGGTCAAGGCACCGACTCACCTGAAAAAGGGGTTCTTCAAGTCCAGGAGATTGCTGGACTTTGATCCTGTCTGATCCACCTGGGCAACAATACTGATGTCGTAGCTTTGTCTGTTGGGAAGGAGAACAGATGTGCATTAACTGAAAAATTATTACTGATTTACATTAACATTATTACTAATATGATTTTTTTGCATTAATAATATTAATATATTAAAAATGTTTTTTGTAATTGTTTCTATGCAGGTGAGAGTCTGCAGCTTCATCAGCAAAACGCTGGCTTGGTGATACTGTTCAGTGGCCCAGGGCCTTATTTTGGGAAGTAACGCTTATTTGCTACCACTCTCATGTTTATCAGTTACATACGAAGCTACGGCCAGCAGCCGGTTAGCTTAGCTTTGCACAAAGACTGGACACAGAGGGAAATAACCACCACCAATACAGCTCATTAATTAACATGTTTTGTACAGGTACTTTTAAAACGTGTTGGCTGAACAATTCATTCAAATCTTATTGAAATCGCAATATGGTCTACAGCAATTTTCAAACAGTACGAGTGTATGCAGAGATGTCCTGGCCTACACATCATATTCTACAGAGAACGTGTTTGTTTGGTACAGATACCTGCAAAGAAATAAATAAATCGCACCGCTATCATTTAAATGTGTTTTTCAATCAAAACGAGAATAATTATGTAAAAACTATAATCCCCTCCAATATTGCAAATCATAATGCGATTGCAGTATCAGTCAAAATAATTGCAATTAGATCTTTTTTAAACGTTGTTCAGTCCTCTGTAAAAACTAAGCATTCCTTAGTGTCACTGTAATATTACATTGTGTTGATTTCATCTTTATACTCATGTAACGATACACCCCAGGAGAAACTGAGTCTGTCTTGGCAAGACATGTATCACATGAGGAACTGGATTTTGTTCCTGCTCTGCAGGAACAAAATCTTTCATTTTTCTCCTGTGCCATCATAAACACTGAGCCCTTCACTCATTTGCCTGAAGCAACAATGGACGTGTCGACATCAACTTTTAATGAGAAGTTTTTGATTCGATCACATTTTTATGAAGCTGGAAGATTGACGAGTGACTGATGAGTCTTGTGAAACTAGTACAATCACTTGACTTTCTCCCTTGTGGTTACCATGGATACAAATGAAGAGATAGTGAGCTGGAAACTTTAAACGTCCTTTAACTTGTGTGGAAGTGCCACGATCTTTGACGTCACTGTTATCAACATGTCGCTGAGCGACCTTGTGTAATTTTTAAAATTAATTTTATTCCCTTGTTTCACAGTTTTCAGTTCCTTTCTTCTTTTTATTTAGTCTTTAAATTCATCACTTAATGCTTCTTGGTTTTTATTAGAGCAACTCTAAGCAGTCTGACTTTTGAAACAGATGATCTCTGCCTCCAGTTTCAGGGGAAATATTTTGAAAGACCGAAATATGAAGCCGCCGACAGGACAGGGTGTATGAACATGCTACAGAGAACTGCATTTAAAAGCATCATACCTCTTGTTGGCCACCAGCAGCGCAGTGCCGGACAGCGTATCCCCAGCCTTGGTGAAGAGGGGAGACTGCAGCAGACAGCGCACCTGGTACCAGTGGGTGAGAGGCTCTGTGGGTGCTGTGGACAGCCAAACTGTCATCCTGCAGAGAGCAAGAGCAGTGCTGGTGTAAGGCCACGACAAGTGTGTTGCACTAATTAAAAAGCATTTCTTCAGATAACATAACACATGTCTATAAGTGACTGGCTGACTTACACTGATCCCATAAACGCCACGTCAAACCAGAAAGCCAGGCCATGCACCAGGCCTGAGTGCATCATGTGGAACTTAAAGGGAATCTCTATCCTGGGACACAAAGAAAAAGCAGGGACACAAACATATTAATGAAACTGGGTATGACACATAATATATTTACATAATATACACACACACACACACACACCTGTAAAGATCCTCTTCTTTGGTCTCCAGGAAGTTGACTGTGTGTTTAACTGACTTGGCCATCAGAATACGGATATCAAATGTGTCCTGTGGAAGAAGATCGGAGCTCATGTGTGTTTGTTGACCTGAGACTGCTATTCCAGACCACATGCATTAAGACCCCAATACCACACTCATTTTGCTTGGCCATTTGCTGTGTGCAGACAACACTAACAACAGACACTAACAACTGTAAAAATCTTTCTGTGTTTGTGTTTGTGTGGATAACGTACCACAATTGGCTGACGGAAATACTCGTCCACTGCTGCCCCCCGCAGGGCAGAAAGGTCCACACCGTGGAAGGAGGGCTGGTACCTGAGGGCCGAAGACGAAAAATCACATTTTCATTTTTAATGGATCCCACGTCAATAGTTACCAGAGTGTTGACAATGATAACTGCAACCATATTTTCGACACAATCTGAAAATGTTTCCTTAAAAAATGTATCAACTGCTCCTGCAATGAAAGCAACATACTGAGTGGAACAGAAAACAAACCAGCCCCATGTTAGCTGTAGGTCTCATGTCGATGATAGAAACCAAGGAGGTTATTTATCCACAAAGACCTTAAGTTGTTTTATTTCTTCGATTCCCTTTTTAATAGCGGCAGAGCCACGATCTAGACATGTGGCAGCATCACCTTTTCATGCAACGATTGCTGCATGAAAAAATTTCAAGGTAAACAATATTATCATGATCTTCCTCAGAAACCTTCCAGAAATACTACTTAGAGCTCAAATATAGCAAAGATATGTTACAGCATATTTACTTTGTATAAAACCCTTCACGCACTAAGAACCATATGATGTGACTTTGTTGAACTCAACACAAAAGCATGAAACATGAAATACACTAAACATCATAACACAATAAAAACAGTTTGGCTGTTGAAAGTTTAGGACAGGCAACGATTAATGTTTCCATACCCGCTTTGACTTCTTTTGGGTATTACTGTGTGATGGTACAGCTTTGACGGGGGGCAGTTTGTCGTCCCCAATAACTACATGGTTTGCGGGTGCACACCCACTGCCAGTGTGAACATGAAGACTAACTGTAGTTGGTCAGTTTGTACTAGGCGTTGGGAGGGTGCACACCCCATATTCAATCAATCTCCCTGTGGTTGTGTACTGTTCCTCACACTGCTGTGTTTTATTCTTTTGGGATGTATTTAAAGCATTTATCTCTAGTGGCATGGATACTGAGTATATTAAAAGTTCGGTCGCTAAGTTTCTAAAAAAAGAACCTCTCATGGTTCTAACTCAGTTTACATAAGCAGATTTTGTTGATTTGGCGGTACATTAGGGCTTCAGAAACTGAAATGAACCAAAAAAGGGGCACTGTTGGGGGGCTTACTGTTTCTGCAAAGTATTTGGAGGTAGGTCAGGCTTCAGTGGCTCCAACAGTGTCAGAGCTCTTTGCCAGGACTTTGTCATTTGAGTAGCACATGCAGCTAGAGAAGGAAAAAGCAAAATGGAGAAGGAAAGACTACAATTTGAGCATGAGAGAAGGACGGTTGATAGAATTGGGAAGGGAAAAGTAGGAAAATAATTTAAACTGTTTCACTGACATGATAAATTCTGTGCCATCATCCAGAAAAGACTTGATGCAGTCCTTACGGTTAGTGGAGTATTACCCCTGCAGCTCCTGATTTTGAGAAACATTTTAAGATACAGGTGGATTCAAGTAAAATTGGTGCTGGGGCTGAACTAGGGTGAGATCCAGGATCTCTGGATAATTAGTAAGCATTACATTTGGGCATAAAATCAAAAAGAAACATCTCCTAATTGGCTTAAAATACCTAGTTTGCATCCCTGATTTACTTAATTAACCTCAGCTCCATGGCACCTCATTTGTTTAACAGGCAGTTTTCAGAATCCTTTGAAACCTGAAATATAATTAGCAGGATGTACAGACCAGAGCTGTACACCACTTTAGTCTAAGATTCTGCCCAATGTTCATAACCCTGCACAAGTTGGTAAGTTAGTAATGACATACAGCTGAGCTAATTAATATTACTTTGTTACTAATTGAACTAATGTTAAAGAACAGCCAAAAACATGCTGTACAGGGGAGATGTTAGCTAGCACTAACCACATTCATGTTTCCAGCAGTTGGGAAAACTACAGACTTTTATTAACAGACACACAGTGACCTACACTCCACGTTTACTGCCAGGCTGAAACTTACTGCTAATATTTTTCTCGGCTAACTTTCACCGTCGTGGTCTGCTGCTCGTTCGCGCTCACACTCAGTCGCTTGGCCACACACAGGATACAAAGAGAGCTGCTAAGCGTCACCACGCTCACACAATGTGTGAGTTAAAATCATTACTTGCGCATTGATATTAATGATTGTGTGACATTTTAGTAGGGTGGTTATTCATTCTGCAGGGGTGGTGTGACAAATACAGGGGAACACTGGTCTCTCTGTTATGTGCACGCCACAGACTGTCCGGGCGCTGAACCTCCGCGAGGTTCGTCAACATTACACTAACATATATAATTGACTTTTTGACATTTGTTAAAATCGAGTCAAAATTGGCGCATCAAAATGGATCTATGAATAGATTTTTCCTCCCAACCCTAAGCTGAACTGAACATCCTGTCTGCTTCTTTTTACGTCCATTTAATCATCCACAGCAAAATTAGACACTGGCTAGGTAGGTCTAAAGGATGCCAAGACGAAACCTTTGCCACAGGCAGAGCTGAAGCTGACCTGTGAGCATTAAAAAAAAAAAAAAAAGCAGTGCTCTGTGCACCACAGAGCACTGCTGTTACAAGTGGGTCCACATTTTGTTTGTATGGCAGTTAAAAGGTAATTCCAGCAACCTTTATGTCGATTTTTCCATTTAATAGTGCACATGCAAGAACAAGTACACCCCCATCAAAAGTTGATGGTAGTTACATGCAAAAAAGAGCAACAATGTGCTAACAAAGGCATCTGAAATGCTTTTAAAAATCAGCATTCCTAATGTTTAATCAGGGGTTGGGTTTTGGTGAGTAACACTGAATGCCAGCCTAAGAGAAAAGTCTAAAAGGGACCTTTAATACACTTGATGAGGCACAGTGTTTTCTTAGTCAAGTAAAATGGGCGCTCTGTCTCAACTCAAAATTACCTCAGTAGGTCAACTAGCTAATTTTAGCATAATGAGCCATGTCCTGTTGTGGCTGCTCTGCCTCTGGTTGACCAGGAGAGATGAGCACCCGTGAGGCTCATCAAAATCAAACCGCTAATGAAGGAGCGCTGTGCTGTGTTCACGGAACCCTCTGGAAACAGCAGCAGTAACGTTAATGATGGTAACAGAAATGCTTGGGACTGTTAACACGGGACAGAGCAGAACCAGCATGCAGGCACACCTCTAACTGCCTACTTTGAACATGAAAACACCAACTTCTTGTTACACTACAGAACCAGTCGGTCAACCAAACACACGCAGACAAACCAGTTTGAAATGTAACAGAGGGCGCACTGCTTTCACTTTGTGTTTGCTGTGTCACCAATAAGTAGACACCAAAGACACCAAATGAATAGTGAGAGTTTGCTAATTTTGACTGGTCGAGTAAATGTGTCATCATCACATCATAATAAAGATGACTGCAACAATCAAAACAAACCACCATCTTCCTGCTGTATGCGTGCCGGATCGGACACCAACACCTTTTTAAGAACAGTACAGAACGGCTGTCGGGACAAACAAAGAAGTGTGGGTGTGTTAGTATTTGGGGAGAGAATGCCTTGCCTCAGAGGGAGCTGGAGTCAGTGATTGGAAGCAAAAAGATTTCTTAGTATCTGGCAAGATTTAGATACTGTAGGCCAGTGGTTCCCATAGCAGGGTCCGGAGACCCCAAGAGGTCCCAGGGGGTCCTCAGCAAAAATGGGAATCATTTATTTTGGTTATAATTCCATCCGTGTAACACAATGACAGAATGCATGCTTATTACTTTCTGTAATAAAACACTTAAAAGCAAAACTCCTATCAGATGGGGGACCAATCCAAATCTTATTAAATGGGGGTGCATCATGTCTCATATGTGCCAGTTTTGGTTCCTAGAAAAACCTAATTGTTGAAGATACCCTTGATTTGACTGCTGAAGCCTCATGTTAGCTCCAGCTTAAGTTCCTTCACTGGAGAGGGGATTGATAGGAGGCCGTCAGTATAAACAAGGAAACTTGTTTTGGGTGTTATGCCATTAAACTATGCCCCCTCCATTCCCACCCTCCCTCACAGCTCCTTTCCCTACTCACCAGAAGTTGGCCTTGGTGAACTGCTCCATGTAGAGCTGCTCGTCTGTGAATGGGGCCAGGTGGACGTCACCGATAGTTGGGAACATTTTACCTGAAACACACAAACGCACAAGAGAGCCGGTCAAAAGTAAGATTAATGTACAGGCAGAATCAAACCATTAACACATGCCCTCATATATATTTGAGTATTCTCTCTGTGGCCTTGTTGTGTTAAGTGAAATCTGAGATTAACGTTAAATAGTTGGCAGGGGTGCAAAGGTTGTTTCTGCTGCTACTTTACTGCCCCCTTCAGCAGTCTTTCACCCTCCACTCTACCATCACACATACTTCCCCACATGCCCTTCCTTCTGTGCCCCAAACCTCCTTACCGTTGGGTTTGAGGAACTTTTTGGCATGCAGGTAGCTCTCCAGCATGCGCTCATTGAACAACATGTAGCCCATGGGCTCTGAGATGATGATGTCGACCTGCTCAGGCAGCGTCACCTCCTCTACCTTCCCCGGGATGACGACCACACGCTCCCCCAGACGGTTGCTGTTCACCAGCACCTGTAAGAGAGAACACCTTTAGTACAGCCGGAAATCCTGCTTGGGTTTGGTCAGAATGGAGCGACCCCGTCAACGAAGCCATTCAAAACATAGATTAATATTAGCGTTGATGTGTGTGTGTGTGTACCTCAGCGTGCTGTGCCATGGTGCTGGCCTCTACAGCATAAACCTTCCTGGCTCCAGCTTGGGCTGCAAAGAAAGAGAGGATCCCCGAGCCACAACCAACATCCAGCACCACCTGGACGAAAGAGGACAGGAAACACGCCGTCACCCACAGCAACAATTAGAAGCATGCATGAATCACATGACCTTTGGATCAATGATTTAAAAGAAAATGAAGCAAATGGAGTGATAATCACTCAATCCATAATTAAATACATCAAAACGTGAGCTTTTTCAACTGCAAAAATGCAGTTTACAATAATAACAGTGGCAGATTAACCAACAAAATTTAAATTAATTGTTCAAATTAATATTGTGATAACAACATATTCCAACTTGCTGGCATTATGCAACAACAGGCATGGCTGAAAGCGAAAGTAACACAGCTCCACAGAGGAAGAGTTCCAGAAAGGGGAACGACTTCAGTAGTGTGCAAGTGGTTTGGTTAAAAGATCGGGGTAAGGGTTTTTATTTTAGGACCATACCACTCACTCCTAGAGCTAGTTAGTCCCAAGTGTATAAGTATAGATAAGGGAAAATATGTGAAAGTGTTCATTTCAATGTAACATAACCTTGTTTGGCTGCTGAGCTCACATTCCTGTTTGGACGGTTTGTTTGGACTTTAAAAAAAAATACTTACAGAATGAGGCCTAACCAATATGTTTGGCAAAAACAGTGCTATTTTGAATAACACTGGGTGCAAACATACCCAAATCCAGTAAAGATCTCTGATAGTATCCAGATGGTCTGAAATGCTCCTTGACCTTGAAGGGTAACTCGATTAACACTCTAGGTAGTAAGCTACTTAGCTGGACATGCTATCTAGGGTTTGACAATAATTGTTCAAGGGAGGGGGTGGTGACCGATCAACTGCTCTAATTAGAATTCGTTTTAGCTGGCCTTAACGTAGTTCATATTCTGCTCTTGTTTCTGATTTAAACTAAAAAAAAACAGCTGTCAGCTCTTTAACAAGCTGTTTTAAAAGGTTACCTTATCCTTGAAGTCAGTGTGGTTCTGGAGAATAGCCCGTTGGTAAGTTCCTGTCCGAACGTAGTCCTGCATCATGTTCTGTTGCTGGGAGAGGTAGCCATAAAACTGCAGAGAATAATAATAAAATGCAAAATTCAATACATTGATGAATTTATTTATATGAAGTCTGTGTCATGCAAGTGGACTCTGTAGGGAAACACAAATATATCTGGACATTTCAATAAGTAAGGTATAAGACGTTGCAGTAGACATCCTGTTTTGCTTTCAGACAAGCTTTCATTGTGATTTTCAGATTTGCGGTTAATTATTTTTATTACTAAAAGAAAAAAAAACAGATGTCAGGAGATATCCTCCAAGCCTCTGATTGGGCGGGACAGTCTGTTCTCTGCACGTCCATCACTGTCTGGTTTGGATCTGCCACCAAAAAGGACAGGAGCAGACTACAATGGACAGGACTGCAGGAAAGATCATCGGTGCCAACCTGCCCTCCAGTCAGGACTTATACATTTCCAGAGTCAGGAAACTAATCAGCCACTCGTTTACACTGGTTACCACTTATTTATTCACCATTCTCTATTTCAATGCTGTTCATACTGTTATCTTGTCATATTGCATATACACCCTTTGCACCATGCTCCAATGCACATGTACATGTATGCATGTCTGTGTCCCTGTATATCACATCCACCTCCAATATATATATGATAATATTTTACTCCTCCATCCTGTGCACTCTGCACTATTTGTCAATATGTCTAGATTGTTTTTGTTCATAGTGTGTATATTTGTGCGTATACACTCTAGCCTGTGTCTGATTTATTTTGTGTTATTGTATTATTGTATGAGTAAGGACATTGTGAAATTCCTCGTATGTGAACACATACCTGGAAATAAAGCTGATTCTGATTCAGTGTTTGACTGACAGTAGGGCCAGCTTGGGCACAGACACACAATGTGAGGAAACTTTTTCTAGGAGCTATGGCCAGAGAGACCAACAGGTCTGGTACAGGTTGTACCAGATTTTTCATTGGGTTATGGCTAACTAGCTAATTAGCCATCTTGCGTGCGACATGATGTTAGCAGGGGCACTCTTTCTCTGTGACTGTGTGGTAGCTTTTTGAGCAATTCAAGGTCCAGGACAAGACATGTCCAGGTTTGTGGGAAAAGGATACACTAGCTAGAGACGACGCTAATGTGTGTTATGTTTAAAGTCTGAGGCTCTTCTAGTGTGGCGTGGCAGCTAGCTGTCTGACAGCAGCATCATCATTGGCAATGGCTTTATGCAAATAGATCAAAACAAACGCTTTCAGTTACCTGACTGGCTGTATGCAAAGAAATTCTCTGTTTAGACTGAGGAATGCCACATGCTTCCTGGCATGCACACAAAGGGAATGTCTTCATGAGACCAACTTAAAATATAAATTTCTTCCTCTATCGTTTTTCCCCCCAAATGAGAACGCTGAAGTGTCATTTACAGAGCAGACCTGTATGCTGTGCCAGAAATTTAAGTTTCAAGTCTACTGTATAGCCACCATCTTTTATGAAGTTGAGGTGGTCCACCTGCATCTGTTTGTGTGCGCTCCTCTCACCTGGAAGTACTGTACAGCAGAGGACTCCTCTGTTCTTTCACTGAAGACTGAGCGCTCACTGAGATGCCCGCGACTGTTCTTCAGGACGTTATAAAAGGACTGAAAGTCTGAAGCAGAACATAAACACACAAACATGAACAATTTTAGGTCATACTTAATACTAAGGATGCACCAAGCCGATCCTGATATGAGCTATCAGCCTGATACAGAGTCAAAGCCTCGTGTTGCCTTACACATTAAGCAATGAGTGTCAGTGTCTTCCTCGCAGTGCATTATGTTAGAATGACATAATGAGGAATACAGTTTATAAATTTCACACTGGTATCAGATCGGTACTCGGCATTGGCCCGTACCATAAAGCCCAGTTATTGGTATCGGGACTGAAAAAGTTGGATTGGATCACCCCTGTATTGGACCCTACATTAAACAAAATACAGCAGCGCACACACACACACACACACACACAGTGCAATCAGAAAGTATTACGACAGTTATGTTGAATGTTAAACATATAAGGGAAAAGATTGCTATAAAAAGCCTTCAGCAGTTGATGATTCATAGAAGACATGGAAATGGAAAAATAGCTTTGTGCTCATATTGCAGTGCAGAGCTAGTTATTCCTAGTGCTATACGTATGAATACGTTAGACTAGACTCATTTCAACATAATGCTTAGCTCTACACATGGTTTATATTTCTAGTTTATTCTATTTAGTTTCAATTTTAACATTTGAACAGAAAGGAATTTTAGGATGAGGACTTGTTGATTGGTTTGGCAAACATAACATTATCTTTATAAGTAATGTTGCTTCCCCAAATCCAATGAAGAATGGGTCAGAGCTGCGAACATTAGCCTAAACTCTGATACCATCCAGCACCAGTGAACACAGTGGATGTGCTAGTCATGAACGGAGCTTGTTTAATGTAACTAATGTAGTGAATTAATGGTATGGTCCTTGGCCTTGAAAGTAACACTGACTTGTTGCTGTAACTAGAGAGCTACTTAACACTTTCTATAGGGAGTGTCTCTGTTACTACGGCCCCACACACACACAGCTTCTCATGTAGAAGTTTCAAGCTCCACAGGCCTGCTTAGTTTGGTTACAGTTGCTAAACTGTGATTGGACAATTACTGTTCAGGGGAGGGGCTCAGCAAACCTGCAGAATATTCATCGGGATAAAAGGGTGTTTGTGTATGCTAGTGTGGGTTAAGACTCATTACGCCTGCTGCACACTCCATGGAAAGTGTACCAAGTGTGTGGGAAGCACAGGCTCACTGCTTACATAACAAACTTTGGTACGTCGGCTCACTCGGAGGTTATAAACAAAGCTACATGTGACGCTGGAGCGGGGGATTTAAAATTTTCCACTGAGGAACGCAGGCATACAATATCTAAATCACCACATTAATGAGACATTATCCTAAAGTTTGGTTCCATAGGAATCACTTCTTCATTGGGAGTTGCACATTTCCAGCAGACGTTACAGTGGCACAGCTATTTTTGGCTCACATATGTGAGCATGAGCATGAAACAGTCTTATGGTGTGGGGGTGTTTGTGTGTACCTGCAGGTGAGGAGAACTGCAGCAGGACACTGTTGCAGCCCAGTGTGATGATGAATGACTGCTTCCCCACGCGGCTGCACTCTGTCTCCCTGGAAACTGAACACTTGAACACACTCGCCTCCTCTCCTGAAAAGAAAGGGATAGGACCGAGAGAGTTAGGACAACATGGGACATACTTTCATACAGCCACTGGAATTCCTATAAAATAAAAAAAGACTGTGCAAATGCTGCTTAAACTTTATTTTTTACTGGATAAATATGATGAGGGTCATCAATGTGTTTTCAAAATTGTTTCAACATTTCATATGACAGCCAAAGTCAAACGACAAGTCAAACGTTTGGCCTGAGATAAAAATGTCAGACTCTACACAACACTGAATACATCGTAGCCTCTGTCTTCCTCCACTGGACACACACACTGGAGCGCTGTAGTATGAAGTTTGGTCTCGTTTTAAGAGCTTGAAAAATAGTGTAGGTGAGGTGCTGATGATCCGTGTCGCTAATCTAAACACAATCGTTATGTGCGATTACATAACTGCAAAAAGTGTGCAATTTAAGCAGAAAAAGTGCTGTATGTGTGAGACTCTCCTCTCAGTTTGCACTGCTCATTATCTTTATCAAAGGTTGACGTGCTGCAGCAAATCATTAAAAGTTGAACAATATGCTCTCTCTCTTGAAAAATTGTAGTCTTGTCAAAATGCCTAATAGCAAACGAATTGCACTGTGACACTATGACACTACAACTCCCATGAGTACTAACTGCACATAGTGGTTGCTCATTGGTCCATTAGTGAAGCATATTGTCTTGGGCGCTACTGACTGACAACACTGTAAACAAGAAGACGTGAAGATTAAACTCGCGGAATGACCGTCAGACTTGTCTGGGCTGCCGTTAATTATCCGCTTAACCAGCGGCAGCCATGACAAAGCAAGCTTTTTTAATAAAAGGTGAATCCACACAACATGCACGTCTCACTCTCTCACGAGGGTGCACACGTCAAATATGACATTCCGACTTTTGTAAAAGAGAATACATAAAGTTGAATCTGTCACAGATCCCTTAGACCTGTAGACCGTCAGCCTCCCGATCACTTTTAACTTGATGGTATGATCTCTGTCATCACCTTTCTATATACAGTTTATGGTTGCATGCACACACACATCAACACAGAGTTCAGTCAGTGCGTGAGTGTGCGTGGCCGAGCAGTGTGGAGAAGAAATGCACAGCAGAACGAAGGAAAGAGAAAAAGGCGGAGCAGAGGCGGAGAAAAGCAGGAGGAAAGTGCCGTTAAATGCTGTAAAATATAGATATCTTCATGATCAAGGAACATACTGGTGTTAATAAAAGAAAACTACATAGAGGCTACTAGCAGGACTGCCCTCATACCACAACTACCTTTCCAGAGTTGATTCTATGTTCTAATAAAAAGTTTTCAGGTCATGTATGAAAGGAGAAGATGTTTTTTAGGTGAATACTCTGGGAAATAAATACCTCTATACTCAATTCATATCTCCGGTTACTAAGATCTACTGCAGAGCTTCATGATAATAAACATAAATCCAGTCAGAGCTCTGAGGAAAAGCAGATGCTAAACAAAAACCAAAAGTGCACAAAAATGATATAGGCCTATACATAACATTTTAATCCTATTGCCTTAATTGTGGACTTTTTCATATTTGTCTTTGTTTCTAATGCAGATAACTTTTCTACTCTGTATTACAGTATTTAGCCTGCTGCTTTTAGAAATAAATAGGATTTAAACAATGTTTCTGGTGAATTAGGTTTGTTAGTTTAGATTTTATCTTTTCACTTAATCTTTTACACCCATTCAGTACTTTTATTATATACAACAAGAAGCTGCTATTTTAATGTGTTGATCTTACACACAACCTTATCAGAGCTAATGATAATATTAGTACATTTTAGCATGCCAATTTAAGCGTGCCATTGTCAACTTTAATCATATAAAACGTAATTTCCCAACAACAAAAATGTGGCTAGTGGAAATGCTGCGTGGCTAGTAACTTTGAACAACCACTAGCCACATTGGCTAGTGAGCAAAAAAGTTACACACACACACACACACACACACAGTGTAGATTTGTCCATAAGTATAAACTGGCCATGACGAGGAAATGGTGGATTAGTGAGGACTATTTTCAGCAGCTGATTAAGACACAATTTAATTAAATGTGTTTCTGGCAGCAGGACAGTAATGGGCCATTCAGTCAAAATAAACAAACACACTTTTGTGTAATCATGGTAATAAAGTTATCATATCAGCTAACAGTGTGACTCACTGATGTGTTTTTAATA
Organism: Lepomis gibbosus; assembly: GCA_029875015.1. Classification (NCBI taxonomy): domain Eukaryota; kingdom Metazoa; phylum Chordata; class Actinopteri; order Centrarchiformes; family Centrarchidae; genus Lepomis; species Lepomis gibbosus. The sequence continues at coordinate 45,315 of JAPMOB010227206.1, forward strand.
GTTGGACAACAATAGAGCTTTATGGCACAGAGAAAGAAGAGATCAGGCTACACACTACACACACACTACAGGTTACCAGCTCAATTATTTGTTTAAAGGAAACCTATTATGCTTTTCCATATTTTATGACTTATCTACAATGTTGGATGTTCATGTTAAACATGGCCAAAGCTTCAAATACTGAGGTTAAAGTATTTAAAAGAATCCCTGTGAGCAAAAACCTCAGATTTCCTCCTGTTCTGAACGCTCTGAACTGCTTTTTCTACCAATGGCTCCGTTCCACAACATAGGGAGTTATGATGTTCCATATTTGGTCATTTGCTCCGCACAGCAACCCTTAGTCTGCCTGTACCCATACACTGTATATAAGAAATGGACGTAGTCATTGTGACGTCACCCGTTGGTTTGTGGACTGCCATTTTGAAGCCTCGAGTTTGGCCAATAGGGGCCGCCACCATGTTCAGTTTTTGCAACCAGGATATGCCCGGAAGTGATGATATAGCGGAGCTAACAGCCGTGTGCGGAGCTAGCGAGCTTAGCTAGGTGCAACTGTAACTCATGTTAACTGTCATTTTAACAGGGCTGATAACTTTGTCTAGAGAACAACAGTCTTAAACTAAACTTAACTAAATGTTCTCACCAGAGAAAGTGAAGAGCCCCTAAAAAGCTTTTTCAATGGTGCTGGTTAAATTTACACAGTGCCGAGGATACGAGTTGGCTTTAGCCTGATTGACAGGTCGCCATGGTAACTACCTGTCAATCATAGATAATCCCACCCTGAAACATAGTCGGCTTTATGTTCTATTTTAAAATAAATGGGACCATAATTTACTAAATGAACATCATTTTGTATTGAAGAAGACTTGAAACTAGCGACTGAGACCATAAACTCATCAGGAAAGTGTTTACTGGGGTAATTATTCAGCTGAGAAGTAGGGTCATTTTCCCATTATTTCTAATGGAGCTGGACTTCTTTTTGAAACCAGAGGGGTCGCCCCCTGCTGGCCGATAAACAGAATGCAGGTTTCAGGGACTTCCACGTTCGCATCAGATCACTGACTGGAAGCTTCCCGCTTGCCTGTACCGCTCAAGGACAACAAAAGCCTGGTAAAATGATTCAGGTCTTTGCCAATCAGAAGACAGTGGGCTTTGAGGGGGGTCATACACTGGACCACAAATTAAAAACTGACAACACTGCTTCCAGGTTCCTTAAAAATGCATGCCAAAACAACATATATGGGGTTTTTTGTGATTTGTTTAACAAAACATTTATTTTGCTTAATAAAGATTTCCTGCAGACTTGCTTTCCTTCCTATGGCAGATAACTGACAGATAACAGTGTGATGTAAAGCAGCCAGCGACATGAAAGCATGCAACTCCCTCGCAATAAAACAATGATAAAGCAGAACCGTTGAGGGTTTAGTGTAATGGGATTTTTCACTCTTTGGCGGTTGGTTTGCAAACTGTGCAAGAATAAATGATGACTGTGTGTTGAGAGCAGCAGAAGGAACAAGTAGTCCAAACTTAAAAACATCAATGTTATTACTGCCCATGCAAACACTTCTCCAGGCTGGAAAAACATCCTGGTCGTGCAGCAGACCCAGTACAGACTCAAAGCAGCCTCTAGCTAATCCAGCACATATTAAGGGATTAAGAGCAGCACTTCATGTTTGCATCTTCCGGGAAAGAAGCCAGCCACACCTCACTTCTGCTACCAGCCACTTGCACTGTTGACCAAGTGACAAGAAACTTGGTGACAATGTGATAAAACATCTCTATCAATACAAATACAGACGACCCACGGTTACAGGCATTTATTTCTACTTTGGCTAAATGGTGTTCATGTTCCCCATCACATGTCTAACAAATTTCCCTTCAGGGATCAATAAAGTATTTCTGATTCTGTGTTTCTGATCTAAGGTCTTTGAACACGAGGTGACACACTCCAGCTGAGGAACATTTTCCCTCATCACCATTACCTAAATAGTCATAAAACAGGATAACCAAAGCAACATAAACTCAATCAATAAAAGAAATAAATAAAACAAATATTACATTTTTGTTAGAGACTCCCTGACTGTAAAATGCCCACATCTTTTGAACGCCTGCCCTCCAGTTTGTCACACAGGCTTCCAGTTAAATCTGTAGCCTCGAGCCCAATCCCAAAACACAAACCTCTACCAGAGCCACAGAAGACATTACCATATACAACTGCTTCCAAACGCTCAGTACAACTGACGTGTGTGTGAAAATCAGTGGACATGCCTATTTAATGACTACGCAGGATAATTATTCTTCAAGGCGATGCAGTTCTAAAAAAGTACCTCTATTGAATAAAATCAGAAAAGGCCCAAGTTCGACAGCTTTCACATACAAAATGCTGACATTTCCCTCTTCCCCTGCTTGCTTCTGCAATTCAGTTGGAGAGATGAGCCTTCTGTCCTGACAATATTTGGAACCTTGACTAAATGAGTTAGTGCAGCTGTCATGTTTGAACAGGATCAACTTCACTTTTTTCCCCACTAAGCCGTTTCCTTGTTACTGCTTTTCTTGTGGTCTCAATCACACTGACTGTCACAGCTCAGCTGTCACACAGACAGCCATACGCCACTATTGGTTCTGCTGCTCTACATCATCAATAAACATGTACAAGATTGAACGGGGTGGCTTCATGCTAGCCTGCCGCTGACAGGCTAATCTAAATAAGAAGCTGTAGACTTCAGAACCTGAACAATGACAGTGTGGAAGAAGCAGGAGCTGCTGATGACAGCAGTTATTTCCAAACATTGTTAAACCAAGGCACCACTTCATAGTGGGTTTTTTTGTCATGGTACGTCTTCCTGCCCACTCATACATCATGGACACACACTTTTCAACTAAAAATGACACAATAGATATGTTTTAAGAACGTATTTTTACACCCTCAAACCTTTTTTTAAATGAATAAATCTTGCGGCAACCTCGGCCTATCCTGGGGTGCCTAGAGCCCACAGAGCGTCTCAGTTCAAGCACAATGGGAGTTTGTACACAATCTTAATGTCCTTTACAGCGCAGAGGGAAGTCTTATTAGCAAACTTCACAGAATCAGTTAATTAAACTTGGTTAAATATTAGCTGCTAACATTAGCCTAAACTCTGATAACGCTGTTTAATATTAAAATATTAAAATGCCCTGGACTGATTAACATCATGTTCAATAGAAGTGTGGGAATTTCCCAATTTTAGGATGTATCACGATGCCGACATGGAATATTCTGCATCAATGCAGAGACACAACATATTAGGAATTTGTAGCCTAGAAAGTTAAAGCCTACTAATATTGACTGTTGGTTTTCCAGTTCCAGGTAACCATTATGTTGCAACGTCACTGTCTTGCATTTAATTGCGGTCAAATATTATGCTATTGTTTTTTTAAATGTTGGGAGTTATGTGTAAAATTTGCCTCATAGAAATGTAATATTTGGGTAATACAACAAATCTGAGGAACCCTGTTAGCCATTTTCACCCTGAACTTACATCTGCAATCATGAAGCATACAGCTAGCCCAGCTCATGACATCAGCCAAGAACTGAGGCGCTGTCGACTGAAAAAGATTTTTGTGCTATTTTTTATGCAGATCCGGGTATTGAAACGATGCAGCTTTTTATGTTACAGACTGTTGTAGTCTGTAAGCACTTTCTAAATAAAGAGTTCTGGTTTATTTGACTGTATTAACTGATGAAAAGTAACAATTAAATAAATAATAATTAGGCATTTAGCTGACACTTTTATCTAAAGTGATTTACAATTGCTATATATGTCAGTGTCTTGCTCAGGGACGCATTTAGGGATGTCATGGTGGGAGTCAAACCCAGGTGTCCCACACCTAAAGCATGGGTCTTATCCACTATCCCATCACCACCCCTAAAAAAAATAAGTAGCCATGTGCAGAAAATATCGAAAATTGTGAAAGACATTGAGATGCATCAAAATTCCACACCTCCTCCATCAAAACGTGACTTTACCTTGGTATAAAAAAAAGTCGACTGCAATTAGTCTGACAGCCTGAGCTTGGCAAACCTTCTGCCAGACCTCTAAACAGATTTTGATGTATAATATCAGTTCCCCTTATTTTAGTGGTTTTATATTCTAGAGGTTTTCTAAGACAGGACTGCATTACAGCTGAGGCAACAAAATACAAAACTGACTGGATAGATTAATCAGTTTATATTAAGCACAGAGGAGATTATGATATATTATTAGGTTTCTCACTTACATTTTAGCAACCACTCCAATACAAGAGTATATCTTTTCACTCACCTAAAGGGCAGACCATTCATCTTCATAGCGATATCGTTTTTAGTGGCATAGCAGAAGATCTTTTCAGACAACCTTGCCCAAATCTTTAACAAACACTCTTTGTAATGTATATGTAATTATTCCTGGCTACTTCACACAATACTTGCTACCCACCTTTTACATTGTTTTTCCTTTTTGAATCATATTACTTTTATTTTTAAGGGACTAATTTAAAATGCGCTTTTTAATGTGTGCTGCAAGAGATGTGTTGATGGAGAGTTGCTCAAAGGTCTACAGTACATTTCCGTGTGCTTTTCTATAACGTGAGCATCGCAACAGAGGAGGCCCGCGCAGCTGCTCCTTTTCAGCGGGACATCCCATTGAATAAGAAAAGCTGCGGAGGAGCTGGGCGGCTCGCTCGGACGCTGCCGCCACACAACAAGGAAGTCGGGGGGGGGGACCCGGCTATTGTTCCAATGAGAACAAAGATGAATACATAAGTAATGAGGGCCCGCTCTCGCTACGCAACCCAAAACGCAAAGAGTGCTTTTTCCTTTAAAAAGTAAAATATTTATAAGTGTATATGTTTACCGCTTTGTTACGGAGCGGGCTGTTGGCTCAATGCAGCCGCACGGACAGCAGAGCACTGTGGCGGGTCAGCACTCACGAGTGATGCCCTCTGCTCCGAAACAATCCAGAGACGCTAATACACAAGCTAAACATACAAATAACATTACCTGGTTCTCGTTGGGACAAACCGGAAAGCTTAATTTACAAAAGAAACGGGCATATTTATATGTGAAAATAACAGTTTGCGATAAACATCAAGGGCAAAATACGTTAGAGATGAGCAGGTCTGATGCACGTTAGCGCATCATTGCTGAGACCGGGCTAACGTTAGTGGCATTGTTTAACTAGCATTTAACTACACACTACTTAGCTGCCCTTGCTTATTGGTGCGACTAACTAACGTTAAGCTACGTTGCATGTGTTGCGTTGTATTTTTGTCGAGCTCTCCGAAGCGGGGAACTTGTGGAGCCCGAGTTTCACAAGCACCAAAAACCCCATCGGACGACGAAAAATCTGGACTTTTAAGGGCTCCCTCGTGATAACCAGGGGGAGGCGACGTGGTCTCTCAAGACGGGTTAGCTTCTTGGTGGCTAATGCTACCAGATTAGCTGTATAAGCATTAGCACTGCATAGCATTAGCACTAGCAGTTAAGGCAGGCCGAACATCCGAGGAAGCAGCTACAGAAAAGGTCAACTCACCATTGGAGAGATTGATGAGGGCAGCATCTTGTGTGCTCTTGACTTCTAACCGCAGGGGCTGCTGCTCTGAGTGTCGCTGTATGTCTCCATTAGCGTCTCCGATGGAGAGGAGCCGCACGCCGGGGAACACCGACACCGCCATCTTCGATCTGGAAGTAGAGACAGGTCGGTGGCGCTCACATCCAACCACGCACTGCTCTCTGCTGGAGGTAGACTGGGCATCAACATGATAAAGCGCCCAACAGCGCCGCCTGGCGTTTGAAGGAGGGTATTGCGTAAACACGTTCGTCATACGCATACGTCATGACTTCATATAACCCAGGAGCGCAAAGATTTTATTAAACATAGTTGGCAGGTTTCATCGCATGACATTGTAAAACATTTACTGGTTATTATGTACATTCAGATAATATAGTAATCAAGGTTTTCTGTTAAGACAAAATATCTCATTGCTTACTCTCGGCTCTATCCATTGTTTCTATTCATGCCCACTTTTCAGATCGACATTGTAAGAAAAAAGTAGCATGGCCACAGTAATTGTATATTTATGCTCCATTCCACTTCAAAAAACATCAACAGCCTAATTACATTTTGTCAAATTCAAGCTTTATGTTTCAAAGACAAAGTCATGCAAAGCTTCAAGTATGCTGCTACATAATGTATGTATGTGACATCACATACTGGCATCTAGGACAACTGAGCACTGACAGGTCTTAAAATTCCAACTAAACATGCTTTGTTATACTTATTTTACCAGAAAGTAAGAAACACATTGTTTTAACATAATTCCTCTGCGGTCTAACTTGACACAGTTTTCTATTGGTTAAGTTTGGTATAGACAGATGACAGAAACAAACACATGGTATCTTTTAATGGTAGAGAATTACAGTGCACAGAAGGTGAGAGGTTTCTGAACTGTACAAATTGGGCCGTGTGTTCACACTGTGACCAACAAGATCAACAGTTACTTATCATGTTACAACAGCTTGGCAGGTTTCCATACTTCCTCTTTTCCCAACCAAAGGTTCATTTTGTTTTATAAATTATGTTTGCCCAGCGAGAACAAAATGAGCTGACAAAAAATCTATATCTCAAGTAAATCTCTAGTAAATAGAGTCCTTTTGAATTTTGTTAAAGGTACTGTC